>LKBB01000030.1:0-11416 GCA_001513885.1 Thielaviopsis musarum
CTCCTCCTCCTCTTCCTCCTCCTCCTCCTCCTCCTCCTCCTCCGCCCTTCGGTCTCTACGATGCCAACATTAGCCCGCTCGGTATTTTCTCATGCCTCGCTTCAAACTCACCCGTCCGTCTGTTCTATTCCACCTCCCATTCTCGCTCCTCTTAGTTTTCTTTACCTGTTGTTTTCTCAATCTATGCCCTCCCACCGCGGCAGCCGCCCGGAAGCATCTCATTCCCTTTTTTGTTCTGCATTCGCTCTTGTCCGGCTGAAACAGAAACACTGTAGGCCGTACAGTAAATCGCTAGCTTCTAGAAAAAAAAAATATAGAAAAAAAAAAAAAGAAAGTATGCTCAAACAAAACCACCCTGATATTCCCATTGGCTCGCCTGTGATTTCGTGGCGTTCGCTCTTCCACTCTTGCACTCACGGGCTGTGCTTTCATAGTTCTATTTTCGCTGCTATTTCCCGCCGATTCTTTCCCTCCTGCTCAGCCAAGCTACCTACTTACTTACTCACTAGCAAGGCAGCCCTGCTCTGTACCAGAAAAGAGTTATCGCAACATCCACTACTGCCGCCCTATCATTAGCAGCCGGACTTATACTAAACTACCTCCAGCCTGGGCCGGCCGCTACCTGCGCGCTTTATATAAAAAGAAAGAAAAAAATAACCTTTACCTGCTGGTGAAATTAACCTGTCATTGACATATTCTATATTCTTCATCTTCCGTTTCTCTCCCCCTTTGTGCACACGGATTAGCACAAGACACCAGTGTCCCAGCACAAAACGTGTCTCTCTATTCTTTATTGTCTTGTCTTGTCTCAGTCGGCTCGGCGTCTATTGTAAGTTAAACAGACTGCGCAAAACCATCTTCAATGCAAAACCAGTCATTTCGTCGGGTCCTGGTTTATCTCAGACACGCTTCCTGGACACGGCATGGCATAAGACGCCGTGGCATCTTCAGCTGGTGCGCCCATCGGTAGCTGTACATGGCATGGATATTCGCATATGGACACTTACATATGAGTACTAGTACTAGCACCTCCTCGTAAATGCACCGAGTCGGCTTCAACTCTCTCTCCTGCTCAGCTTTGCTTGCACCCAATGATCCACCACCACATGTAGCCCTACCTACCTTGCATGAAATAACGCCTCACGTCAAATGCAACGCCCAAAGTTCTTTGACTTGATCTCCTTGCACTGTCTGTGCGTTGTCCTTTTCAAAGTCCACAAGTAGAAAGGCCAAACAAATTTGCACAAAGGGACACAAAGGACTCGATTTAATAAATAGTAATAAAATAAAATAAAAACTGCCCGCGAGAAAACAAGGCTAATGCAGGGTCCAAAACATGAAAAAAAAGAAAACCCCAGCTTCGGCAAACGATAGGGTTATTGCACACAATAGGGTTATCTGTGCAAGTAAGTTCCGGAACTTCTGAGCGCAAAGTTCCAGTAACGCAAGCCTTTATGATAACAGAAGTGGCGTGTTAACAAGACAATCATACAGAAAGTAACTTGTCACAGAGTAACATGACACTGCCCGGACCGCGAATTGACGAGACTTGTCTCATTTGGGCCTTTTTTGGCCTTGACCCTTTCCATTTCTTCCACCTTTTCCATTTCCTTCTCAACCCCCTCATTGTACTACTGACATGTAATAGTGTTGTACCGTGTGTTCTATACCTTGCGTATATCTTTTATTACCCTCCCAAAACTCCCACTCCCACCGAAAATCATCGCCTCTGCCCCGGCCGCTTCTTGATGAACGGATCCACGGGCGCCTTCCGCCGCGGCGCCGGCGGCCGACCAACCATATTAGCCGGCCCCTTTGGCGCGCCGGGCGGCGGTCCTCGTGGCCCACTCGTTCCCGAAACCCCGTTGGCCTGCGCATTGAGCGGCGGACGCGCTGGCGGGCGTTGCGGCGGCGCGAGGCCCATGACTTCCATGGCGCTCGGGTCGACGGGCGGGCGGTTGGGTCCGCTGTGGAGGTTGTTGGGGCTGTAGGAGCGTGAAGCCTGGTTCTGGTTCTGGTTCGGGTTCGGGTTCGGGTTCTGGTTTTGGTGTTGCTGGCGCTGGACCATTTGTGCGCGGAGACCGCCCGACGAGCCGCCCATACTACGGGGGCCGCGCGGGGCATTGACAGGCGCAGGAGATGGAACCTGAGATACAGAGTTAGTTCATATATACAAGTAGGTTTGTAGAAGGAAAAAAAAAAGAAACTTACTCTCTTGGCTGCTGGGAGCACATCATCATCGGCAGGCCGTTTGCGTCCATGGCTCGGCGGCGGCGCCGTCTGAATCACCGGTCTCCCGCTAAAGCGAGCCGTCTCGGCCACCGGCTGGCCACGATCATCGATCGAGTACGCTGTGGCTGCATTACGCTGCTGTTGTTGCTGCTGCTGTTGTTGCTGCTGCTGTTGTTGCTGCTGCTGTTGTTGCTGCTGCTGCTGTTGCTGCTGCGGTCTCGGCGGCTGACCGTGGCCCACAGGGATGGACACTTGCGAGCTATTCGAGCCAAACGACTCGGCAGCCTTGGCCTCCTGGTCTTCAGACATCAACGGCTTGACGCCATCGGCAGTCGGCGGCAGCGCACCCTTCTTAGTCGGCCGCCGCAGCATGTCGTACACGTCGCCATCCGTCAACAACTGGCGGTCGCGCGCATCGTCAATTAGCTTGCGCCAGTACTCGCCCTGGGCCAGCGCATTGGAGTCGCCGAGGATCCACAGACTGTTCTTGGCACGCGTCAGACCGACATTCATACGGCGAATGTCCGTCATGAAACCAATACCGCCCGTCGGCGATGCTCGCACACACGAAAAGATAATAATGTCGCACTCGCGGCCCTGGAAGGCGTCGGTGGTGTTGAACTCGATGGCGTCGACGATAGCGTCGCCAAACTCGCGCGAGAAGCGGAAGCGCAGCTCGGCCAGCTGTGCCTTGTACGGAGTGATGATGCCGATGCGCCGTGTAAAGTCCAGCGACGGGTAGTCGGACCGCAGCCGCCGGTACAGCTGCAGCGCCACCTCAATCTCCTTCAAGTTGACCAGACTCTGGCCCTTGGCACCGCGCGCCTGAACACCACGCACATCAAAGAAGCGGTACGGCGAAAGCACCACACTGTCATGCCACGGCTGGCGTCGCAGCCCAGCCATATCGCCGCCGTCAACCAGCCGCGAATCGTAAAACTCGCGGCTGGGGAAGTAGCTGATGTGCGGATGCATACGGTACTGCGTATCTAGCAGGTAGATGTCGTCGGGATGCGCCTTTTGCATGCGCACAAACAGACTCTGGTCGTAGCCGTAGCGCTGGGCCGACTGCGACAGCACTGTGGGCGGCAGCTGCTTGGGATCTCCAACCAGGATACACTTGGACGCGCCGTACTTGAGCGGAATCAGCGCGCTGAGCTCCACACACTGCGCGGCTTCGTCGATGATGACGGTTTCAAACTCAATGTTGGACAGGTTGCGGAACATGTCGTGGCCCGATCCGGACAGCGTGGCACACAGCACCTGCGCGCCGTCGAGAATCTCCTGCTGAATCATTCGCTTGCGCATCTCCACCTCTCGCGCCACCGTGTTGCCCGAGTCCTTGTCGGCATCAATCTTGGCGCCGATGCGTGTCTGTCGCATCTTCAGCTCGTCAAACTTGCGCTGCAGCGCCGAATACTCGCTGCGGTTTCCGCCATCGCGAGCCGCCTCTAGCTTGGGCCGCAGCACTGCCAGCTCCTCCTTGATCTGTCCAGCCTCGGTGTGCATCTTGTCGCGCTCGGCCATGGCTTGGTTCTTGGTCTGGTCGCCCTCCAGTCGCGCCTTGACCATTTCGTCCAGCGTGACGTCGCGTACTGCCGCGTTGATGGCGTCGCTGCGGCCAAGACGAATCACATTGATCTTGTGGCTCTGGCCGCCTGTCGACCGCACGCCCTGCTTCAGACGCAGCACCAGTTCGTCGACGGCCGCGTTGGATGGCGCACACACAAGCAGTTTCTTGAGAATCGGCTGATGGTCCTTGCGAGGTGCGTGCGCCGGTTGTTGGCCAAGGGCCTTCATGGACATGAGCCCGGCCGGCAGACCCGAAGCCGACGAGGAAGAAGCAGCAGCCGCAGCAGCCGAAGAAGCTGAAGACCCAAGCGACCCCGTTAGTAGACACCCAACCATGGCCACAATGGTCTTGGTCTTGCCCGTTCCAGGCGGGCCCTGAATCAGCGTGAAGCCGTCGTTGTCCTTGGCGCCCAGAACCGCCTTGGCCTGCCCCGCGTTGAGCTTCCAGTTGTTCATGTAGCGCTTGATCTGCTCGTCGCTGTACTTGAGAATCGGCGACGGCTCAGCTTTGAGCACCTCGTCCATCAGGTCGTAGTACTGTAGCGCTTCGAGCGCCGCATATTCACGTTCAATCGTCGTCATGTTGGTGATGCGCACGGCGTTGAGCATTGAGCCCGGCGTTAAGTCACGTGCCAGCGGATTCTCGCGATGGTTGAGACGCCACGTGACTTCAAGCACGTTCTTCTTGAACACCACACGCCAGATGCGCGACAGGCAGTGCGCCGCTTCGGCATTCTCCAGCGGATTCTCGCCCTTGGAAATCAGCACAATGTCGCCCTCGCTAACCAGCCGCTCGCGTGTCTCTCCCTTGTTGACGGGCATCGTCGTCGTCACTTCCAGGAACCGATCAACCGTCATGCGTGTGATGATCTTGATGCCAAACGGCTTGGCCATGCACTCGCTCTTGTCCGTAACAAACGAGCGCCACGCCTCGTAAATCAGCAGCGGCATAAACGTATCCTTGTACGCCACCGGCTGTGCGTACGAGTTGGCCACGTGCGTCAGCGCCAAGCCGTTGGGCGGCGCATCGCCATCGTGGAAAATATCCCAGCTGAGAATCTGCGAGTGCAGGGCGTCCATGGGTGGCGTCAAACGAGCCCGGTTGTCCTTGGCCGTGCGCTGAATCTTGATCTTCTTGACCGGCCCGCGGATCTTGCCCATAAGCGCCTTCTCGCGTCGCCGCTCCGCCTCGTTGAGCGCGTCCATACCGGCCTTGCTGCTCTTGATGAGCGAAGATCCGCCCTCCTCCTCGTCGTCGTCTTCTGATTCCTCCTCGGACGAGTCGACCATAATCTCCGACTTTTCCTTTTCTTTTTCCTTGATGACAATGCCGCGAGCAGCCCGGTCGCGTGCAATAAACTCGGCTCGCTTGCGTGCCATCTCTTCGCGTTCTCTCTGTCGCGCTTCCTTGAGCGCCGACTGCTTGGCCTTGACCTTTTCCGCATGCTTGGCCTGCACTGCTGCCGACTGCTCGGCCGCCTTGACCCGCATGGTCTGGATCGACTGCATGGCCAGCGACGTCTTGGCCTTGGCTTTGGCCTCCTTTGCCGCCATGGCTTCCAGAATGCTCTTGCTGGCGTCTAATCCACGTGTCAAGTCGGCCACGTCGTCGGCATTGGTACGGCCGGCAAGCGAAGACGAAGACGTCTTACCCCAGGTCGCCAGGTCCAGCTTGGCCTGAACCTTGCCGGCCTTGCCAGGCGGGACAGCCATGACCACCGGCTCGTCGTCGACATCAATATCCGCTGCCCGGATCAGCTCGGCCTTTTGCTGGCTCGTCAGCTTGGTGCCGATATCGTAGCCGCCGCCGGGTCGGGGTTTGCACGCCCGTGACAGATACGTGCACACGTCTTGGGGAATCGGCAGGCTGTACTCGCGCAGGCGGTTGAGAAGCTTGCAAATGATCTTGGTCGTAATCTCCACCAGGTATTCATCCTTGAGACGAATCATACGCACCAGGCCCATCAGGAAGCGGCGACACGGCTCAAGCGTGCGAAGCATGGCCTTGGTCGCCAAATCATCGTCGTCCACAGCCTCCTCGGTCGCAGATGATATCATGTTGTCCTTGCACGAAGCACTCAACACACCATCGCTGGACAACAGCGACTCGGCAAGCTCAATGACTTCACGGCAGTAGTCCGTCATGATCTTGATTTCTACGTAGTACGACCAGTTCTGCGTGGCATCAAAGCACACCTGCACCCAGTGCCACTGGCACAACCACCACGCGTACACTGCGTCGAGCTCCATCTTAGTGAGGCTCTTGGCACGCAGCACACCAAACGTGGCGTCAAACAGCCCAGTGATGATGTCCTTGGCCGTGTTGAGAATGTGCCGCATCGGGCCCCATGGTGGCGACACTTCGGCCCCGTCCTTGTCTTTATACGTCTTGGCCGTGGTGTTGATGGCAATAGTAAACGCCCGAATCACCGGCACCGGCCGCTCGTTCATCAGCTTAAGCACCGCCTCACTACGAGAGCTTTCGCCCGTGATTGTCTTGACCAGCTCAATGGCCGCAAGGCTGATTTCCTCCTCGCCGTGGAGCATCATGGCTAGGAGAATCCGCAGGTGCGAGTCCTGCGACAGCACTTCAATGTCTCGCCGGTCGAAATCGCACAGACGCTGAATCAGCCGCCCAATAACGGCTGCCGACTCGCGGAACCGCTTGTTGAACGACACTTTGGACGCAATCATGGGCTTGGTTGCTTTGCGCTCGTGCCGGAATTGCTCAACCGACAGGATCGAAAGCAGCGGCCGCAGCATCGTCGTCGCCTGCGCCAGGTTTCCCGGGTAAATTAGCTCCAGGCAAGCTTCCCACAGCCCAGCCGAGTTGCGCGTCACCATTTGTTGCACGTGGCCGCCCATATGCAAGACCTTGGCTTCAGCAGCAAATGTGCGCGTGTCCAGAAGCAGCGCGTTCTCTATTACCGAGATGGCCGCCTCCCTCTCGCCAACCAGCGCCGACTTCTTTTCCGCCGCCGTGACAATCATCTCGCTGTACTTGAGCGTCATGTTGAGCGCATTGTTGACAAAGACGAGGTTGTTGGACGACGCCAGAGACTGCATGGCTATCGCATCCTTTTCGTTGGTGGGGTTGAGATATGAGTCCAGCAGGTCGCCCAGCGTATCGAGACCAGCGCGCACACACGCAGCTTTTCCAACCTCGCTCAAAGTGGGATCCCTAATAAGGTTCTCAAAGAGCAGGTGTAGCAGCGATGAACACGCATCCCCTCGCTGGTCACGTGTTAGGGACTGGCCCCAGTTTGTTATCCAAGCGAGCGGCTTTGGGAGGCCCGAAATGCTAAGCCCAAGCTCCAGCGTCTTGTTGAATAGCGTCTTGAGCATAGGCGACGCAAAAGCCGGCTCAACTACCGAGAACGGCCGCGGGTGACCGAGTGCATCCCAGAAAGCACTGGGAGACTTGTTGATCAGCGTGGAAAAGACGTCCAGCACCAAAAGCAGAATTTCTTCTGACTGGCACTGCATATGGATAAACAAGAGATCGTAAAGCGTCGGCCGCTCCTCCAGCGCCCGGTACTTGTGAACAATAATATCCGGCGTCAAGATGTTCAAAATCATTGCCACGCCTTGCCAGAACTGGAGAATCTGGTCAAAGTTTTGCGGCTGTGTGGCATCCAGCGTGCCCATCTTGACCGAAGCGCGCACAAGAAATTCACTGACAGCCCAGTCAAATTGATCAGCCGTCATGGAGCTCGGATCGAGTGATGACCATGCTGCTGTGGCAAAGCGCAAGCAGACGGGATCCGAGTCAAACAGAAACTCAGTCATGGCCGGCAGAAGGATATTAATTCCTAGACGCAGCGGTTTCTTTCCACCCGAAACACGCTGAAACACGGCATGAAAGGCAGCGCGCTTCTCGGGGATACGCAGGTAATCAACGCAGCAGAGCGACTCGTAGACGGCAAGGAGAACGGCGGAGACGTCTTCGCCGAGGCTGGGTACCTTGAATGGCTTTCCGGTTTGTACTATCGCTTCGATGCGTTGGTGTGCCCACTTGAATCGGGCGTCGAGACGGTCAAAATCAAACTTGACTATCAGGCGCTCGAGCGCGCTGACAACCTCGTGGCTGTACTTTCTGCTGGCTGTTAGAATGTTTCACTGTCACATGTGATTGAAAGACAGTGGTGACATACTCTGATAGCTTGTTCAAAAAAGACTTGCGACCCTGATGCCAGTTTTTGATGCACCAGTCACACGTTGACAGCGCGTGCTGTAACCTGGCCGCATATGACACTATCCACTGCTCGACCTTTTTGCGCTCAACGCCAAACAGCATTGAATTCCACATGGTGATGCTTATGCGTTTCTTGCCGTCCATTAACCGCTTCGTTTTTTCTTCGGCTGTGATGCCCGACGTGGGCTCCGTGACGGCGTAGTTTTCATCATCGTTGTCATCGACCCTTGGACAAAGAATGTGGTGCTCGGGAGGAATGTTTTCAAGTTCAACACGCCAATGGTTAAGCGTTTCTTCGAGCGACTCTTGTTCCATAGTCGCGTGCTAGGATTCAGGAGTCGGTTGGTGGTTTATAGATTGTCAATCGGCTCGTCGTGGGTGTTGTGAAAGTGTATTATAGAGGTTGTTGTAGTTGTATATGCCCTGGCTTGCGAAAGCCCGAATAAGTAAGTGTTGCGCCTGGATCAAAAAATCCGTCTATATATGAAAAAGAAACGCAAGGAAAAGTCGCAATACCCCCTTGGTGGAATCTTTACAATGATGCACTCGTCAAGAAGAATTAATAATGGGGTATAGCTACTCTGTTACGTGCATTAAGAAGTTCGTGATAGTCGCCACCGAGTATTTTGGGGTGCGGCAAGAGAAAAACAGAGAAAGACTGAAAATGAACGGTGTATGCAGTGAGCACCAACGACAACAATACAAATACTAACAGCCTTTATTTTAGCATTGAGTACCTGCGCTGCTTTGGATGCTCTCTCGTAAAGATTGAATAGACCAAGAAAATTCTTTGCTTGCTCAAATTTGATTTTAGGAGAAGACATACAAAGATGGAAAAAAAAAAAAAGTTAAAGTGGCTTGCTGACTAAGTTTTCAGATGACGCGACAGCGCGACTGGTGAATGGCCGCCTCGTTATGCTGTGGGGCTCGAATGGATCGGCCACAGACGTCATAACAAGGCTATGTGCAGTTGAGCAAAAATGGAGACACGGGGAATCGAACCCCGGACCTGATCCAAGCCGTGAAGCAAGCTTCAAACATGCTAAGGATCCGTCATACCACTAGACCATGTCCCCTTGGATGAATGTGACAGCTCCTAGAAGGGTACAAGAATGATTCCGAAAATCACGGAATTTCCGGCGAAGAGAATTGTTCTTAAGAAGTAGTTGGTATGATATGAGTATCAGATGACACGAAATACTTTCACGAGACGCTGCCCAAGTATAAAATAGCCATAGTGTTTTGGGAAATATTGATTAATAAGAGCTGAGCCAAGCAGACTAACTAAAATCAATCGCCACCACAGTCGAGTCAAGTTGCGAACAACCTAGTCCTGTCTAGCTTGCAACAACAGCGACATAGGCTATTATCACAAGGAACCAACTCGACAAGACTGCCACTCTCTGTCCTCCACATTAACGAGTTTTCAATCTCATCGATTTCGAGACATGCATGTGACTTGCCATGTAAAGCAACAAGTCGCAGCCTCTGATCTCTTCGTCGACGCAAGAACTCTTCAGAAGAGGCGGAGCCCCAGATCCGAAACGCCTGACTAGATTCTGTTCACTTGCATCGTTTGACAGAAGATGACAGGCTATGTTCGTCTCTGGGGAAGAAATGCGGCGGTGGTGCCTGAGCCGGCGGCGGAATTTCACCAGATTTCCACGCTGGCCAGCGCCGCAAGTTCTCGGCTGCGATTTCTCAGACTAGGGCGCTCTGTACCGCCCTTTTGTCAAGTCTGCAAATGCAACACCTCACGTCTGCTGGTTCCAAAGAGCATGTGGTATTCCCCTGTGATGAGTCCGTCCCCTTAACCAACATGCTGGGATGTTCCCACGCCGACGATCTTCCACTCCGTACACCGTTGACATGGACTACCGGCGCTTCACCTTCTCACTTACTTCTTCTCCCTCTCCCAATTCCTCGGCCTCATCCACTACCGCCTCTACCAGATTTTTCATTTTCTGGGAGGCATTCAAGCATATTCGTCCTTGACGCGACGGCCCTCGCCGAGCGCGCTGGTGTTGCGAGTGCGCCACGGGTTGCCACTGCGCTTCTCAATCACTGTATTCGACCGGCTCTTGCGGTCGCTGGGCGACGTGAAGAAGATCCCGCTGAAGCACAGGAAGGCTAGGCCTAGAGCGGCAAATCCGGCCCAGGCGAAGCCAAAGGCCCATCTGCCGAGGCTGGCGCTACGACCGTCATCGCGGAAGCTGTCGCGGGCTTGGACAAAGGTGGCACTGAATATGTATGTTAGTAGGGCAGTTGACTAAGATAGGGTGAGAAGCAAGGAGACTCACGTCATCAGAGAGACGGCAATGGCGTAGAAGAAGAGGGCGACCATGGTGGACATGGTGGCAATGGCGGAGCCGATGCGGCCCAAGCAAGCAATAAGCGAGGTAAAGAAGGCCAGAGATTCGAAGAACAGAGTGAGGAGGAAGAACACCCAGCCAAACCGCCACATGTACCAGTAATGGTGCGACGTAGTGTGGCGGCCGTAGCTGCCCGTGAGGTCGCTAGGCGCATTGGAAGGGTTACTATCCCAGGCAAAGCCAAATGGCAGAGCCGGGTGAGCAGGGCCGCAGTTGCGGTTGTTTCTGCCACACATCCACAGATAGGTCCATTGGGTTGAGTCGCGTGCGCCCGTAATACCAGAGGTGTCGGCGCGCAGGAAGTAGGTCTTGTTGAAGGGCGTGACGTTGGCAATACCCGAAAGGACAATGAACCACAGGAACAGTAAGGACGTCCCCATGAGAACCATGCCAGCCAAGCTGAGGGGGACACCTGGAAGGGAGGTTAGTATGAGAAGACGACGAGTTCGGTAGCAGGCGACTCACCCAGCTTTAGGTTGGCCATTTTGATGCTCGGCGATAGATATATGTATGAAAACTATTCAGTTCGATATAGAGAAGGAGAAGAAAGAAATCATAAGGTTTCAACGGTCCAGCGCGGTAGACGTCGAGGTGCCGAAAAGAAAATAATATAAGAAGAAAATAAAGGGAAAAAGAAAATAATGCCTTCCCGAGGAAAGACGAATCTCTTAAAACCTTTTTTTTTGTTTTGCTCGCATTCGCCACAACCAACGCGCTATACCCTGAGCGGTCGCGGTTTGCAGCTTCTGATGACTTCCAGCTGGTCTGCTCACATTTCACGTTTGCGTGGTACTTCGTTAGGGCCAGATCCCGTTGAAACATTACCCGCAGGTACATATGCAGTAATACCAGCAGAAATGGGGTACAGCACCGTGATGCCGGACCAATGACGTCGCCCGCGCCAAATGTGACATAAGACGGTTGTAGCAGGTACAAGTGCGTGGACTTTGGGTAGATGACCTAGACTGTCTACACATTAAGCCTACAAGACAAGCCCAAAACTTCATTTAGACGGGGCTTTCTTTTTTTTTTCTTTTTTTTTTTT
>LKBB01000030.1:11497-47640 GCA_001513885.1 Thielaviopsis musarum
GGGGGGGGGGGGGGGGGGTGTTAGTTGCTCGATTTTGCCGTGCGATAAATGGCGGGGAAAAGACCAAAAGTCTGTGCACAGCCAAGTTGGAAAAAGAATCTCATCATGACAGCTACGACCCAGCTCACATGGCATGAGAGCTTGCTTAACAGGCGCGGAGGATGCAACTGGGATGAACTAGTCTCGGTCCGGAAGGGGAGGTCAGCCGTGTTGAAGATATGGAATAAATACTACCGAGTACATGATTCAAGTACAGGTACTAGCTGGCTGACTGGTGACGTTTTGTTTCCTTTTATGAGCTAGTGGTGATTCTGCCATCTGCTCGGTTAATTGTGCCGCCAAGGTCTCATGATGCAATGTCAACTTGTTTGGCTAACAGCCGTCACGTGTAGAGAAAACATGTTAATCACAGTGCAGAGTGCCAGAGAAATACTGATGCCTAGCATTTGTCCTACAGAGCCTCTGTGCTCTGTAACTTTCAAACGTGACGTGTCGCACAACCAAGCAGATTAAGCAAAAAGAAAAAGAAAAAAAGAAAAAAAAAACCCTCCCGATCAAATGCCGTGCTGCATACATAACCAAAGGTCGATAAAAGACAGGAAATACTGGACGGGAGCTGCTAAGAAAGGGCTGGGGCAGAAATGAAAATCTTGCTCCCTGTATTGCCACACGTTGGCGCAGCAGAAATCCGGTTGCTACAAGACTTTGCCTATTCCGAACTTACTTATTCAATGTGCTCATTTGTGGGGCCCGCCAAGCATCCAGCCAATCAGCGCAATCGTTTTCCCGTTCCGCATCCGGGACTGTAAGTCTCCACTTTTGCGCTTGCACGGAACCGGTTTTGCGGTGATGGCATCGTGATATAATTGACAAAAAAAAAAGGGTTATTGGATAACAATGTTGATTGAAATTGAACGCCGCAGCTTCTAAAGACTAAAGTACCCCGTCCACAGCTTCCGCATCGCGCCGCAAAAGTCAAGCTTGGCCGCAACAAGCTTGAGCTTTGCGTGATTAAACGCCCCGTAGCTGCTGAGAACGTCCTGTGTCTTCTGCGCATAATTCATGTATATGAAAGGCTTATACATCCGCCTGTTTTTGGCTGCTAGCTTTGCCCTATTCAGCGCGTTGCGCGCAGTCTTTGTTGCCGCTTCATCCATGGTCTCGTTCATCCACTGCAAATTGACCTGCACGATCCATACCGGGTCGGTGTAGCGCGTCAAGCCCAGCGGATTGCCGCCATTCTGCGCCGTCAGACGCATTGTCGTGGGCGTTAGCGTATGCACAATCAGTGTGGGGATGGCGTCGTTGTCGATCTGTGCGCGTGTTTCGTTGACAAATGTCTTGAAAACGCTGTAAAAGTCAAGAAGCAGGTCGGTACTGCCAGCCGAAGCACTAAACGTCGACCAAGTCTGGCGCCAACCGGCTGCCGGCGTGGTTGGCGCAAGAATGGTGGTCATGTTCCCTACAGTCGTCTCGCTGTAAACTTCACTCATGTTGCGGAAGCCCCCGAATGTCTCGGGCCAGGCGTCGGGTGTGATCGGGGTGGGATGGAACAAACTCGGCGTGAACACGGTGCCAAGCCCGTTCTGGTCTCCGAATGATATGTACATGTGCGCCAGCTGATCCTTCTCCAACTTCTCTGGCATTGCAGAAAACTCACGTAGGCCCTTCTCAATCAGACCCGGCTGCACGACGTACTGCCTGCTGCTCCACATGTGCTCACACTCAATCACGTTAACCGTGAACTTTGTGACCACGCCGAAGCTGGACCCGCCGCCTCCGCGCAGCGCCCAAAACAATTCTCTGTTTCTTGTCCGTGACGCCGTGACAACCATGCCGGAGCCCAGCACAACTTCGAATTCAACTACGTTGTCACATGCCAGGCCGTACTTGCCCGAGAAATACGAAATACCGCCGCCGAGCAAAAGCCCCGCCACACCGACATTGCCCACGCGGCCGCCAACCACTGTGAGCCCGTATGGATCCAGCGTCTGAGACACTTGCATCCAACGGGCACCAGCGCCAATGGACACAGTCCTGTGGTCGGGCGATAGAGTGACGGCGGCCATGTTGTGCATGTCAATCACGACGCCGCCGGTGCGGCTGGAGGCGCCTGCAAATGGGGTATGGCCGCCGCCTTTGACGGTAAAGGGCGTGGCGCTCTTGACGAGGGTCTTGACCAGAATGGAAACGTCGGAAAGGGTTGAGGGCACGGCGAAACAGTCGGGGCGCTGGGCGGCGGGGCCAAGGGCCCAGTAGTTGGTGGATAAGGTGTAGCCAGTTGAAGGGGGGAATTCAATGGTGTTGTGGAGAAGGGAGTTGAGTAGCTTGCACTATAGTCAGTTAGTACAGTGATACTGAAAGTAGGGATCATGATGTCTCACGGTTGAGTCCGCCGCAACACTCCCGGCTGATGCCAGGGCACACCAGACGAATAATCCAGAAAATCTCATGATGTGTAAGTGAACAACACTTGGTTGGGTGCTTTTACCTTGATCACATTATTCCGGATCATCGCCAATATTTATACTGTAGTCTTAAGCGCCATCCTGGTGCCCCTAACTTTTCCTTTTCCAGACCACCCAAAGACTTGCTGGACACCATCCACTCGTATGGCTGACAAGTCTGCCGAGACTTATCGCTCGCCGTGGTAGATGCTACTGTGGAAATATTCCAGCAGACTATACCTTCTATAGCAAGATATAATCTAGTGCTAAGTATATGCTATTCTATATACATGACGGCACGAGATGCTCAAAATTGCACCGTGGGCTATAAAAGTCCGGCCACATTTTATCGTGATTCCGCTGGACTCTTGTCATGGCTGCTCAGCTCTTCATGCAGCCACATCATAAGAGGCATAGTGAACTCTAAATTTCTCCAAGACCCTTGTGATATGCCCTTCTAGCCGCCCACGAAATAACCGAATACTTTCTTTTTCCAAGCCACTATCACGGCCCTAGATATTCAGCTCTAGTCGGCACGCTCTTTGTAGCAACAAGCTATACTCTGTTAGTCTCTCTGCATACACTCTTTATCGTGTTCACATAATAAACTCTTAAGCTGGTTTTCTTCTTCTTTGTTAATCGGGAAATCCGAAGCGAGAATGGCGCCGGCGCGTGTTACAGGGGTCAACACACATTAGTAGTAGTATCCCGGAAACCCATCACGATAACCCAAAGTCAAAGTTCCAAATCACAGCCTCCACCACTTCTCCATGGACTGACTCACCAAATTGCAAATCTCATAAATCCAAGTTTTTGAAAGTACCTTTTATTAGTGTAGTAGTCTATTTCTACATCTGGAACCTGGACGTTTTGTTTATTTCAGCGATATTCGCTTCAATATACTACTTGCCTCACTCACACATTTCAAAACATTTGTTATACAACTACATTACCATAGGACCTCATCCAAAAGTCACAGGCATCAGCATCACGAAGCAAAAGAGAAAAAAATACATTGTATAAAAAGCGAAAATAAAAACCGAGGATATCCAAAAAAGCGCCCGTATCGAATAAATTTTTAGTCTTTCCCCATTGTCGTTTGGTTGTTTTTGTGGTCTTTTTGAGCTACGAAACAGCGCAATATGGCGTAGAAATATCGGTACTCTTGTTGCCCGTCGTCAAAGGATGCTAGATTCGGTGCAGTTCGTGTAGGTCCAAAGAAAAATTAGAACGTGTTAAATCATCGTCGGCAGGCGTCGCTTGATCATTCTAGTCAACAAGTTTGAGGCTTGCCAGCTAAAGCATTGTGTCGCAACACTACCCTTTTCGGCAACAAGACGCCTCGAAGAGAGATGCAGAAAGCCACATGGCCACCGTTCCAGGATTGGCTCATTTCCTCCTAGCCTTTTGCTCTCAATCTTCTTGGACATTTCATTGACGCCGTCTTGCCGTTTACCGGATGATCATGTCATCGCGGGCAGGGCCGGTACCAATGTAACCAACCTTGCACTCGCAGAACTCCTCAATGAAGTTGACGTACTCCTGGGCCTTAGGGGGGAGATCCTCCCACTTAGAGACCGAGGTGGTGCTGGACATCCAGCCCTCGAACTCCTTGTAGACAACCTCGACCTTCTCCAGAAGAGACTGAGAGGCAGGGAACGAGGGCAGGGTCTCGCCAGTCTCGGAGTTACGGTAGGCGACAGCGACCTGTAGCAATCAATGTTAGCCTTGCACGACATTGAGTATTGGGGACTAGTAGTTTAAAACGTACCTTGATGACAGGGAAAGTGTCAAGGATATCCAGCTTAGTCAGGTTGATCGAGGTGTAGTGGTTGATGTCGGCAGAGAACTTGACAACAACCAGATCCAGCCAGCCACTATGCCACAGGTTAGAAAATATGCCAACATCTCGAAAAAGCGATATACATACCAACGACGAGGGCGACCGGTCGAAACACCGACCTCGTGGCCAATCTTCTGCAGCTTGACACCATCCTCGTCAAACAGCTCGGTGGGCATGAAGCCCGAGCCGACACGAGTAGTGTAGGCCTTGACAACACCAATGATGTTCTCGACCTTGCGGGGGTTCAGAGCCAGCTAAAGAATTGTCAGTACCCACTTTTGATAATTATTCGTGCAGAGCGGAAACTAGCGGCACAGGATTCTCTCAGGATTGAGCAGCCCCAGTTGCTAAATTGCTAAACGTAAGTTTGGCAATATATGGGGCCGCGGAAAGCTGCCATAACATGACAAACTCAATCGGGAATTGTCGCGCGCTAGAGAATTCAGAGGCTCGACGTAGGGAAAGGGGGAGTCATACACCAGTGAAGATACCACCAAGCGAGGTGTTGGAAGAGGTAACGTAGGGGTATGTGCCAAAGTTGACGTCCAGCATCAGAGCCTGGGCGCCCTCAACCAGCATCTTGAGACCCTTCTTCTGGGCATCGGTGATCAGAGGCACGGCATCAACGACGAAAGGAGCCAGCTCCTGACGGTAGATCTTGAAGCGCTCAAGTTCCTCCTCAACGTCGTACTTGAGCAGGTCGCCGAAGCGCTTCTGGAAACCATTGGCGATGGTGCGCAGCTTGCGCTCAAAGACATCCTCCTCAAACATCTCAGAGAGGGTGATACCCGTGCGCGAAGCCTGGGTGCTGTAGGTCGGGCCAATACCACGCTTGGTGGTGCCGATGCTCAGCGAGCCCAGCTCAATCTCCTCCAGACCGTCAACGCAGATGTGCAGGTCGGTAATGATGTGGCAGCGGTCCGACAGCAGAATGCGGTCACGGGGGTTCTTCAGACCCTTGACCTCAAGGGCCGCCAGCTCCTTGAAGAAGGTAGGAACGTGAACGACGGCACCCGAGCCGACCAGGTTCATGCAGTTGGGGTTCAGCAGACCAGACGGCAGCAGGTCTAGACGGCGCAAAACTCATTAGTTATTTGCTTGCTATTGGGTGCTTGTCCAACAAGGAACCTATTGCACAAGGTAGCAGGGGAAACATACGGAAATCGTAGCTAACGCCGTTGGCAACAACAGTGTGGCCGGCTAAACTGGTTGTTAGTACAACAACAAAGATGTTGGCTGTTATTCTCGAGGATTCATACCATTGTGACCACCCTATGAAGCGCATAATGTTAGCAAGCATATTTCATGGCAAACTGCAAAAACCAAGCGATGGAAATCTCATCTTGTCGCATCGAGCAAGAAATACCAGTACTTTGCTCCAACGGTCCCGGCTGACTTGGTAGACTGGATATTTTGTAGACAAGACGCAGAAAATGCCGCATAAGCAGCCACCAAGACAGCATAAGAGCGGAATCGCAAGTGGGATCTGAGGGTAAAAGGGACCGGAGCGGCTCCCATAGTCAATCGCATACCTGAGCTCTGCAGCACAGCTGCACATCACCGCTAAGAATATCGGTAAGCTTGCCCTTGCCCTCATCGCCAAACGACGATCCAAGCACAATAGTCGCCATGGTGAACGAAAGTCGAAACAATCAAATCAAAAAAGAATCAAGTCGGGCTATTATGCGTTGGCTGAGGTGACTCCGAAGGGGAGTAAGAGAAAAAGAACAGGAGAAAGTCCAGGACGGAAAAAAATACTGGCCATGGCGTCTTTTTCTTCTGTTCCAGCGAATTGGCGGGGTCGGCCCTCAAAACAAGGCGGGCTGGCTTCTTTCTAAGCTAAAGAAAATTCCCAGCGTCCAGATTGGTCAAGCTTCAACACAGCGTTAAACCTGCGAAAGTGCGGAAAAAGGCGCAACATGCGTTATCAGAGTCACGCTGAGCCACTAATTCTGGATGGCGTCAGAGCCTTAGAGTCACTGCTCTCGGTGCTGCTCTCGGTGCTGTTCTCGGCATAGTGTGGCTGTGTGTAGTTAGTGCTTGTGGCTGTTTGTAGTTAGTGCTTGTGGCTGTTTGTAGTTAGTGCTTGTGGCTGTTTGTAGTTAGTGCTTGTGGCTGTAAGTGGGTCTTGTCGCGCAAATCTGCGCTGAGCCACGGCAAAGTTGGTCCTTGATCGAGACATGTTGATAGACTTTTGGTCTTTCAGTGACTCTATTAGCCTTACCTAAACTGAGCTAAATTCCCTCATTTAACTTGGCATTAGTTCTGGATTCAAGTTGTTCTCGGTACTATGAGGATTTCCCAACCCGTAGCCGGACTTCCGATCTCGCACGCTAATTGGACAATTGACCAATGAGAATCAATATGGATAATCCGCATAAGGGTCTAGTCGTATGTCAAGGGTTGGAGATAAAATATGATGCTTATGATCTGGGATGTGGCGTTCCACTTTAATATCGTAGACACCACTCGCTGGCTACATCACGATAGCAGGCGTTACATTCTATAAAATCCTGGCATTACGAGGGTCCTTTGTAGGGAGATGTGGGAATTGTGGGATCGTGATAGGCAAGCACCAGCCTCGGGCTTTCCTCAGTTGCAAGTTGAGAGCAGCGCAACATTACCATACTTTACGACTGAATCACCGGCTGGCTTCGTCGTGACTTGATTGCTTTTGACAGCGTGCAAGCAGGGAAAATGACAGGCAGGTCTTGTCGTTTGTAACACTGCGAACCACGGTCGCGTGAGTTATCATGTTGTTTCAACTTTGCTTTGCCAAATCCACCGACCTTATTGGTCCCCACTTCTTGATCGCTTCCATCCCTACCCCAAATCAACAAAGAATCCTGTCAACCTTATCTATCTCCCCATTTACACGGCGGACATTATCTTCACGTAATGCCATCTGACTACCATCAATCTGCTGTGAGCTGCTTCTATTGCTCAATCAATCCTTCTTGTACTATCGTAATGTAACCTTACACACTGACCCCTGGACGGGCCCGCCACCTTGATATCGCCCGCAACCGAAAAGCTGCATACGCAGTACAATACAAGTTTTCTAGAGGCCGTCTAGGCGCACCCTGGCTCATAATCATTCGCTTACAACAATGCCCTTATTGATTGTCGAGTATTGATGTGCTCTTAATCTGCCGAATGGGTTGCCTTGGCTGCATAGTCCAGTCTGGTTCAACCCCAGAATGGAAGCTTTTGCATGTGCGCAGCCAACTGTTATCATAGAGCCCGCTGAAAACCCCCAAATGTGTCGCAGGCTAGAGGTTGCATACGCAGTTCCCAAGGACCCCGGCATAATAACGAGGGACCACTGTCTAGATAACGAAGCATTTGTGGGCTCGATGTACATGCATTATTCGGTACGTTAAATGGAATGCGGGAGGTGATTCGAGGGAGATGTGATTGAGACCGCACGGGGATTTGCCAAGGCAAACCCCGCTTGAAAAGCTATAAAGAATGGAGTTTGCCGCTCTTAATTCGGATGAAGACTAGCTTTTATTCTCTACCCAGACCCCCAGGACTGCCCTCTCCACCTTTTATCTCCATATCCACCAGTCTTCTTTCTCAATTCCATAATGTCTGGCCTTCTCTCTAGACGCGGAGCTACTCAGCTCCTGGTGGCTCTGCTCGCTGGTTCTGCCGCTGCCAGACCCAAAGGCACCTGTGCTGCCAAGAACATTCCCACCCACGGTGCTGTAGCGTCTGAAAATGCCGCTTGCAGCAAGCTTGGCTCTAGCATCATTGCCGACGGCGGAAACGCTGCCGATGCCATGGTCGCCACTGTGATCTGTGTGGGTACCGTGGCCATGTACCACAGTGGTATTGGTGGAGGTGGTTTTATGCTGGTGCGCAGTAGCAACGGCACTTATGAGTTTGTCGACTTCCGTGAGACTGCTCCTGCCGCCGCTTTCCAGGACATGTACAACAACAACACTGAGCTGAGTAAGGTTGGTGGTCTTGCTAGGTAAGCATCCTTAAAAGGCGGGACATGATTTATGGAGTTGAATTCTAACCAGTCGTCTGTAGTGGTGTGCCTGGTGAGCTTCGTGGTCTGGAGCACCTGCACAAAAACTACGGCTCCAAGCCTTGGGCCGATCTGTTTGCGCCGTCTATCAAGATGGCCCGCGAGGGCTTTGAGGTGTCGGCCGACCTGCAGAAGTACATGAACAACCTGTCCAACGGCTCGTTCCTAGTCAATGACCCGAGCTGGGCAGTCGACTTTGCGCCCAATGGCACGCGTGTCAACGCTGGCGACATCATGACTAGAAAGCGCTATGCCAACACCCTTGAGGCTGTCGCCACCTACGGTGCTGACGCCTTCTACACCGGTGACATTGCCAATGCCACAGCCCGTGCTCTGCAAGCCGACAACGGCATTATCACCATGGAGGATCTGGCTAACTACACTGTTGCCATCCGTGAGGTTGCTCAAATCGAGTACCGGGGCCACAAGGTGACTTCGACTCAGGCTCCCTCGGGCGGTATTGTCGCCCTCAGCGCTCTGAACATTCTCAATGGCTACAGCGGCTTCGGCGACGAGTCGCAGTTCAATCTCAATACTCAGCGCCTGAACGAAGCCATGCGTTTTGCCTACGGCATGCGCACCAAGCTGGGCGATCCGCTGTTTGTCGACGGCCTGGCCGAGTACACTGAGAGCATGATTTCCAACCAGACGGCCACCGAGGTCCGCGCCAAGATCTACGACAACCAGACCTTCCCCGTGTCTTACTACAACCCCGAGGGCCTCGAGTCGCTGCCTAACCCCGGTACATCGCACATCTCAACGGCTGACAAGAGTGGTCTGGCCGTTGCCCTGACCACCACTGTCAACCTGATTTTCGGCTCGCGCCTGTGCGTCCCTGAGACGGGCGTCGTGATGAACGATGAGATGAACGATTTCTCAATTCCCGGCTCCAGCAACGCCTTTGGCTATATTCCCAGCGAGTCCAACTTCATCCGCCCCGGCAAGCGCCCCCAGTCGTCCATTTCTCCCACAATTGTCGAAAAGGACGGCCGTCTAGAGCTAGTTGTCGGTGCTGCCGGTGGTAGCCGTATCATTTCGGCTACCATCCAAAACGTTATTAACACGATTGACCGTGGCATGACCTGTTACGAGGCTCTGCTGCAGCCTCGTCTGCACGACCAAGTGTCTCCGGCGATTACCTCGTTTGAGACGACCTTCAACAACGCCACTGTTGAGTACATCCACAACATTGGCCACAACGTCTCTTGGGTATCTCCTGGCCAGAGCACTGCTCAGGTTGTGCGTCTACTGGCTAACGGTACGTTTGAGGCTGCTGGTGAGCCTCGCCAGGCTTCGTCTGGTGGTTTTGCTGTGTAAAAGACGGATATGGAAGCAAATAAAAATCCCTTCAATTCTTTAATGAAATAATACAATTCTTTTCTATATACTTATTAATCCAATTCCATGTGTACTTTTCAACACCTCTGTAGAATCAGCGTAAATTTCTTAAGGACCTTGATCTGATTCCGAAGCAAAAGAAGATGCTTGTTCAATTCTATTTCCTGCCAGACCCTAAGCCTTAGTGGTAGGTGGAAGGGGTAGGGTCATCCCTGCACGTGGGTCGCACCGTCTGACAAGCCCCTACCCATGAATTTAATTAAAGTAGTATCACCTAGAACCACTCTTTGCCGCTGTTACACAACTAGCTAAAACGTGGATCTTACAATGGATCTTACAAGCTTACATGAAGTTGATGTGTGAAGGTCATAATGTTATATCGTGAGATTGTGGTAGTTTCAAAGTAGCAAATTTTGTAATGGTTTTCTGATGCTGTTCCGGGTAACGGAAACATGGAAGGAGCAAAAGAAAGGGTTAGGGTAATTGCTAACTTGGTGGCCTGAGGCAAGGAAACAGGTTAAAGAAAAGGGAAGGCGCAAAAGCAAACCCTTGATTGCGAATTAAGCCTAGCTTGCCCATTTCAGATGAATATAGACAAAGGGCCGCATAGCTTGGGGAAAACAGTAGGCCGCACGGTCAAAATCCGGGCTTTGCCTGAGATATGGTGCCATATACGGGAGATTTTACCATGTGCTTTCCATGCAAACAGGTCCAGACGGTACTGGAAGCAAAAATAAGCGAGAGAGTAGCAAAATGGCTCGATGGCGTAGACGACAGTACCCGGGCTAAGAATCCCACTGCTTGATTAGCCAAAGAGAAGGCCAGAAAAGCTCTCAAGGATCGATTGCCCGCCACATTTGCCACATGCCTAGCTGTATACGAGCGTGTATATAATGGTGGCTGTCCCGTCATCTTGTTCTCTCGCCTGTTTTCGAATTCAATTTTCGCTAGAATTGCAACAGAACCAGTCTAGCTCAATCTCATACAGAGCTGGAGCCCCGAAAACCGTCAGATTTCCTACTGAATTGCCACAAGCTGCATTCTACCGGCTTCTGCCGTCGTCTCTTCTCTTCTTTTTTCTTCACGATGTTGACGGCTGAGATCTTCGAAAACGGCCTATTGCTTTGGATTTGGCGCTAGAGGCCGTCTGCCGTCTTCAACCACCACCACTTTTCAAGATTTAGCCAGCCTTGGTGCCTTGTTTCTTCGAGGAATACTGCCGAATCTCTTCCTCCAGCCTTGGACACCATGTTCACCGTCAGTTTCTATACCGAAAGCAGCTCAAATGTCAGAGCCGTCCCTCGCTTGAAGCATAACGATTAGCTCGTGGCCATGGAATCAACGAGAATGAGGCAAAACATCGTCACAGCAAGCGGGAAACGCATAGAATGAGTAGGCTGGTGGAAAAGCCTGCTTACAATGGCATTTTGCGGGCCAACAGACCTTGATGAAGAATATTTAAAGACAGCCTTCTTCCACGAACCCTCTCAGAGGCAGGTTTCTTTTCTTCATCATACATCACTTCAATACCGCCGATTTCCCAAGATTTACCAATTCAGTCACTCTCGCTGGCTTCGATATTACTGTTTGTTTTCGAGATACTTTGTGATAAATCGAAAGACATCGCAACACCCGCGCTATACAAAAAACAATCTTTAGTTCATTTTAGCTTTCTTCATTGCAATGTCTGCCATTAAGAACTTTTTCCGTCGGATCAACAGCGCCCACCTCGTGAAGTGCGAGTTGACCGCCGAAGATGAACTTGCTATTGATCTTGCTCGCCGTGGCCTTTTGCTACGCCATCAGCAACACAATAATGCTCCCATTCTACCTCCTCGGGAGGACAGTAGCCAAGTACCCATCGACAATCTCATTTTGGCTCTTGTACGCGACCACGACTTCTCTACCCCTGTCGAAGCTCCATCCAGTCTTTGTCCCGATGATGAGAAATTCGTCCGGGAGTGGATCGATCGCGCCGAGAGTTCTTACCAAGACGGCGGCCATGTTTACATGAAGGCCGTCAAGCGAGGCGCAACTTGTCACATCAATCAGTTTATTGAAGATGCGGCCATCGCTCATCGTAAGAGCACGCCTTCTTCGGCTGTGCCTACGAAAACCGCAGACAATGAGGAGTTGTCTGCGTCGACCAGTATCCCGCCGGCGCGTGTGGATGCATGGCCGTCCAAAGAGACGGTTGTTGCTCATGCGACTCCAGAAGGGCAGCCCACTGACACTGGCTGTCCCGATGTTGAGGCGCCTCTTGCCATGGAGAAAGAGGACCACCATGGCAGAGATGAAGAGGAACAGCCCGCTCGTCAAGCGAGCCTATCTGAGCCAACCAAAGATGCCCTTCAAAAGCATCGCAAGCTCAGAGCCAAGATGGCTCGCTTAGGAGAGAAGGCAAAGAGGTTTGTGGGCAGTTTATTTGTCAGCACTGTCTAGGCCGGCAGTGTTTCCGACGAGAGTGAGCGGCGCGGTCCTGGCCTGCCGAAGCTTGGAGGGATTTTTCGTTGCTGCTCACTCAAGTCAGTCACAAAATGATGGCCTTGGTGCAGGGTGTTGCGCCAAGGCACTCATATATGCGACTCCGGTCGCCCTCTATTGTCTTCGGCCAGCACTGGGAAAGGCCTAGTAGCTGGTCAAAAACTCATATCTGGCGGTCCAGCAATCAATGGCTCCCTTCTCATCAGGTCTGCTTGGAGATACTGGGGGGAGGGGGGGGGCCTGCGAGGCCAGAGGCCCATGGTGATTGATTTTCACTGTGGGTTGCCTTCGGGTTTTTTTTTCAGCGGCCTTCGGGTTTGTTTACAGCGTTTGGCGTTTGGCGTTTTGCTCTTATTTGCGTTTTTTTTTTTTTTTTTTTTTTTTGGGTCTGTTTTCTTTTGCTTTTTCATCCTGTATAGCGTTTTTGTATTACTAGTTTTTTTTTAGGAGGGGTTTTGGCTGGCACTTCTGGCTGGGTCCTATGCTGCTGCTTCAGTCTTTCCCCTCCTTTTTTTTCTATTTTTTTTCTTTTCTTTTTTTTTTTAATTGAGCTTCTCATTCCTCTTGCAAATTGATGGTTCCGGAGCACTTTCGTAGGCGTGATCATGATAAATTTTATAAACTTGCTGTTTTGATAGTCACCCATGGCGAAAAACAATGGCAGTAGAAACTGGATATGATTTTATTGACCCATTCCTCTTAATTACACGTTTCAACGTGCCCAGCAGTTCATCAAGATTCCGATAGAGGTTTTACACACATATATTAAGTTATATTATTGGCAAAACAAATCGAAAAAACTAGAATTTGATCGTCGCTACCTCGAGCTGATAAATAAACGGTTACAATGAAATCAAAAAGTATTTCCTGTACTCGCTATGTGCCTACAAACTTTTAACATACAAATCATTTCAACTTCGACATCTCGATGGCCTCTAAAGCCTGGCAACATGAGCATTTTGACGACATGCCTGCAGCAGGCCAAAGTAATCATCAATCCACCCCATTAGGCCATAATCTTTCTCTCTCTTCTTTATTGACTCGTCTTCATTGACTCGTCTGTACATTTCTGTAGTCATTCTCAGTTTTAGCTCCCAGCCAACTGTTACTCATAGCAAGTCTTTCCAGTCAAAATGAACACGGCGATGGTGAGCGATACGATTCTTCTACAAAGACTTTCGGATGGCAACGCATCAATGACAACAACAACAACAACAACCACCCCGTTACAGAAGGATAACAGTCCAGCTGACTATCCTCGACTGAAAAAAAATGCCCCGCCCATTCTCAATATATTCTTAGGATTTGGGGCAGGCCATCCACGATTCCCGTCGTTACAGACGCACCTGTACTCCCCCCAATCTTCCAATACTGCCACCTCTAAGAACCTTACTACAAATTCAAATTCCAGGGAGCTTTCTTGATCCGCAAAAATAGCGGTCCAAATCTCCATGACTTCAAGCGGTATCTTTCCTTGCAAATAAATTCTCGCCAACTTGCTAACCTTATATAATCCCACTCGCAAAGCCTGGTGACTAAGTCCACTTATCCAGCAACTCTTTCAAGAACCACAGTTACAAAGTCGGCCTATGACCCATCACTTCTAGCCATTTACAAAGAGATTTACTTGTGCCAAAAATAAAGTTGATGTATACACAGAGATTAACTGACCATGACCGATCCAAGGACAGAATAGTACTCATTTTTGGTCTACACACGGTTTGAAAATGAGCCTGAACCTGTTCTCAAAGAGGTAAACCAAGAATCTCTTGGCTTCTGGTGACGGCTGCTTAACCATCGCCACTCAGGCAGAGGTAATTTTGATTGCCAAAAACAGCCGTACACTTTAGTTGGTACGAAAGCGATGACTTGGGCACTTGTGTGGAGGATCTGTGCAAATTGGGCAAGGGCGTTTGCGGTTGAGTCCAGATATGTGTATTGAAGCAGTTGGTAGTATTTGAGCTACTCTGCTCGTTTTCTAGATAGTATACTTGATTCCCATGGCTCTGCCACGTATCTCATGATGCGTCACTATGCGTGAATGTATTTGGCAAAACTATATCTCGAGTGCCTAATCCGGGAGATGGCTAATGACGCTGCTATCAAGAGGCCTCTCCCCTAGCCAGAAGCATAATCCCCCAGTAATGAGCCATTGCCGGTGGTTGGTCATCTCCAGCCTCCGGTTTCGTCGATTTCGGCGTACTTTGAAGTAGCTAGCGGCGCTAGAGACGGAGGAGGAGATCTTTGTGCGAATAAAGCGGGAGAACTAACTCAAAATGTTGTACCGATGATATAATTGATGTGATATCAAACGAAAAGGAGATGTTATGTTTGTTGTTTCCGGCTCAGTCCATCCCCATCTGGTCATTTAATTTCCATAATAACATATGATAAAACATTAAATTTAATTTATAGCTTTCGATTCAAACCAGTGAGTGATAAACCTAGCCGTAGTCCTAGTGCCCTCCGCATTAGACAGTGGCAAGAGAATGTTTCTTCTTAGAGTCTATCATGTTCTCAATCTACGAGATCGTCTACCTCGAGGGAATGGGCATCTACGTGTAGTGCTCGCTCTTATACTCGACCACTACTGCTTTCAACCAGATATCATTACAATATCAAAACAGAGCCATCATTTGAGTTCTCCCAGTGGTTAATTTGGCTGGTGAATCATTTCCACTGTCTGCTCAGCTCAGGTCAAAACTCAATATAACTCTTAGTGTGCTGCAAAACTGCTGTTAGAAGCTCACAAGCTAAGTGACTTAAGCCACGGAACTTGATCATTGCTGCCGTCTCTGCTCTCCTGTAGAAGTGTAGCTTCTTAATTACGTATTACAGACTCTGTATGAGCCTATAATGACTGCCCAATCATGAGTCCCACTCTGGTAGCATGGCTTATCGATTTAAGCCAAGGTTATTGCTTTGAAACACCGGGGGGGGGCGCAAACCGTCCGGAACCGGTGCTAATAGAATAGTTTTCATTGCATTTCCTTCATATCAGCAATCTAACTCATGATCCAGATAACAGAAAATTGGCTTACCAACTTGAGAGCATGAAGTTACCATTTCGAGCCCGGACCCACTCCGGAGCGGCAGTACGTGGGCGTATATTTCTGAAAACAGAACATTAAATTGCTTTCATGAGGCAAAACCCTGAAACTTTGCCGCGTTTTGAAACATTTGCCTTCGAATCTGCTTTACTGGCATATAATTCCATTTTTGGACAATTAAATACCAAAAGCGGTTTGATACAATGGAAAATGGGCGTATCAAAGTACCCTTTGCGCGGTTCTGTAGCCAGAAGATACCTCATTTTTATGTATCTCTGGCCATATTTGATGCGTTCCCAGCTTGAGTTGGGGTTTAGTATGGAATTTCGAGTTTGTATGTGCGTCGAAATCGTATAAATACGAGAGCTTTCCCCCCTTCTCAGAGGACTTTCTTTCTTCTTGGAAATCAGACAATCCAGTCAACAATTCAATCAACAACCTAACAACAACTCAATCAACACTACTCTTTTATAAACATCTTTCAATCTTCTAACATCTTTCAAACTTCATACCTCTCTTCCTTCGAACATTTCCAACAGTTCCAAGGTTATATATAAATACCGGTTAGTCCCCTCTTGCTCACTTTCATTTCTCTTTTCTCTTTATTCAATACTCTTTGGTCTTATTTGTCTGTCTCTTCCATCGACTACCTCGTGTCATACTAGACATCAGTCACCACTTGCCGTCTATTGTCTTGGTCATATTGCTCTACCTCTACATTGTGGATTATATATTAACTGCTTCTCCCACCCTACAGTCCACCCATCTTTTCTGTCCACCATTTTGATATATAAATTATTCAAAATGGTTTCCTTCTGGACTCGTCGTTCTTCTTCTTCTGGCGCCGCCGCCGCCAGCTCCCATGGTCGCCGCACCATTTTCTCTTTGGTGGCCACGGCCATGGCTGGTTCCGCCATCTTCCTGGCGGGTGCGGGCCACTTTGGCTCCGGTGCTTACCCGGTCGTAGACCTGGGTAACACCGAGGTTGCCCGGTTCCTTGAACTGGGCCAAAACGCCTACCAGGAAGGTGGCGTCTTCGTCGCTCCTGCGGCCTCTTCCGCGGGTCCCATCGGTGCCCGCGCCGATGTTAATGTTTCCGGTTCGTCTTTCCCCCCATCCCCTTCGCACTCTTTCCCTTCGGCTACGCTTTTGTCGCCGAACTCGGCTGAGACCGCTCCCGCTGCTGCCCCGACGACTATCCTCAGCGAGGAAGAGTGGGCCAGCTTCGGCAATGTCTCCGGCGCCGTCCCTCTGCAGGAGACCAAGGCGCAGACTGAGGAGTGGGCCGCGATCCCCGAACTCTCCAGCCTCCACGACCGCACCGGCGAGAACGCCTTTGCGGTCTACACGGAGGATGTGATGGCGTTCGGCCCCGACGCGAGCTCGCCCCAGTTTGTGTTCTCGTACTCCGAGACCGCCCTCATCGACGTCGGCCCTGCTCTCGCTTCCGTTCGCTCCATCGACTGGAACGGTCGCGATAAGCTGACCATTGCCCTGGGTCACAAGCAGGCGTTCGACTGGGCCCTCAAGCACTGGGACGTCGCCAGCACCGAGTCGCAGCCGGCCATTGTTCTTGTTCCCGCCGGCCCCATCAGCAACGACCCCAGCTTCTTCAAGGTGGCTGCGGTTGCCAGCGATGCGGGCTCCAAGACTCTGGCCTTCTCTGCCACTCCGTGCACGATGCACGAGTTCGGCGACTACGAGTACGCTATGGACGCCGGCAACGGATTCCGTGGCGTCGATGGAGACTTCCTGCTTGACTTCGCCGCCAGCACTGGAAACGATCAGCCGTGGAAGACCAAGTACCTGTCTTTCGCGGTCAAGAACGACAACTCGCTGGCGTACACGTCAGCCCGCTTCGAAATGGGTCTGAAGTGTGCGTCGTGCTCGTTCTCCGGCAAGATCGGTTTCAGTGTCCGCGGTGGCAAGCACCACTCCCTCGACGTCAAGGTGGCTACCGAGGGCGTCAGCGCAACGGCTATGCTGGAGGCTTACATGACCGGCAATCTCGCGAAAGGATTTGGCCGCGATTACAACCTCCTGCAGGCCCCGCTGGCGCAGTTCACCATCCCAAACTTCGTGTCGTTCTCAGTGAAGCTGAGCAACTACATTGGGTACAAGATTGGTGACATCTCGGCCACTGGACGCCTCCGCACCGGCGTCCGGATGATTGTGCCCGACAGTGATATCCAGGGTCATCTTGAGCCGTATGCCCACAAGAGCAAGCTCAGATACGACCTGGGCTGGCCCACTTTCGAGGTATACAAGCCCTCCATTGGCGGCAGTCTCGACGCCAATGGAGTTGTGTACCATGGAGTGAAGATGCTCATCGCTGTCGAGTCCGCGTACTCAGCCGTTTCTGCTTCTGTAACTGCCTCCCTGGACTGGAAGATCCCCGAGTTCTCCCTTTCGGCTAGCACGCAGTTCTCTCAGGACTGTGACCTGTGTGGCGACGGCAAGATCGGTGTCAGCGGTAGCTTGAAGATGCTGAGCATCCTCACCAAGAGCATCGTGCCGACCATTGCCGGGTGGACTCCGGCCTGGCTGCTGTTTGAGAACAGCAAGTCCCAGGCCGTGATCGACCTGGTCGATTTCTGCCTCGCCACCGGTCCCACGTGCAGCAGCCGCTGGAAGAAGCTTAGCAGCATCAAGGAGGAGGTTCCCAACGCCTGGATGAAGGAGTTGGAGTTCGAGGAGTCTGACTCCCTGGACGCCGACTCGCTTCTGAGCCTGCCTCCGCCGACCGACGAGTCGGTTGATGACTTTGCCGACATCCAGTGGGCTGACAGCCACCACGGGCACTCTGGGAGCGCACAGCTCAAGAGCTCGTGGTCAGGATGGGACAGTGAACCATGGTCGACGATGGACGACATCGGCCATGATGGAGCAGATAACGGAAGCATGTAGCCGTTGGGAAAGGCAGAGTGGATATCGCTCTGGTGCGAAGGGGAGAGGTCCTCGGGCGGCATACTCTGCCGTGCCGCCCAATACCTAAAGGGGCATTTGTTTTCTTGTTTTTGGAGGGTTATTTAGTTTCGTCCAATAAATAGCTTTACGTATTAAAGTCTTGAATTCGTGACTCATGTTTGTAGTGTTGGGATAAAAATACGAGTGTACGAGGGCAAAAGGATGTCGTGATAATATCTTTGGTGTTTTCCATTGTTTGCTCAGCGCTACAATTTTATACGAATGTCGTCGCCAACCCATGCACGTGAAGCACCCTTACTGTAAGGGTCCAGGTAAGTCACATACCCTAACACTTGGCGTTCCCCTTGTCTCACCGTCGTCCATTAGTTCAATCGACCTGTTGCCTGCAGAATATTCTTATTAACTAGATGAACATACGCTTATGCTACATTAATTTCTTCATCTAAAGACGTGTCACATATTGAGGCTATCGCCAGTTGATCAATCAACCAGAGTTAGCGCGCTGACTGCTTCTGAGCCGCGCATGGAAGTTGCGAGACTTTAGTGCACTGCCCCTCTCCTGTTAGCGACCTCAAGCGCTAAAAAAAGCTACAAAGCACGCGCCCCCAATGCCTAACATCTCGGACTCTCAAAGCACCCGTCCGCCCAGCCTATCCACTATATCTTGGCACAATCAGCGTCACGTTGATTGAGTCTTATGCGCTCGGCTGCACTGTCACGGCGTTTTTCCTGCGATTCTTTTATTCTCACATTTTGCGCTACCTCACATATCTAATTTTCAATCGCATCCCCTCGCTTACTACAATAAAATGGCCGATCGTCAAAGGATCCTGGAGACCAACCGCTCCATTCGGGCCATTAAGCAGGTATGTGCTGGCCATACGTCATTTCACTATGTCTCCGCGATTGCGCGCCGACCATGAAAACACGACAGGCGATGGATAATTCCTTTGTCGTAAGAAATCGAACTTCAATACTAACGACTTATTTGCTGTTTTCTCTTTGATGTAGGAACTGGAAAACCTGCTTGGCCATGGCGCCATTTCCGAGTCTGCCTTTGATTCCATCTCCAGCCTGCTGCCCGCCGAGGGTTCCATCCGCGGTGGTGTCGCTGCTGCCCCCGTTGCCTCGCCACAGGAGCACTTCCAACCACCCGCTGGCCCGCCCTCATACAACCAGACCCCCGCACCCGGACTACCCACCCGCGCCGTAGCTCCTGTCGCACCGCCCAGCAGACCTGTAATCTCGACGGCACGTGCGCTGTACCGCTACTCGGGTGCTGATATGCGCGACCTTGGCTTTGAAAAGGAAGACTTGATTGATGTCTACGAACACATGAACCCCGACTGGTGGATGGGCCGCAACCAGCGTACTGGCGCTGAGGGTATTTTCCCTGCAAACTACGTGCTGGTCGAAATGCCAAAGGGCCCAGCACCGTATGCTCAGCAAGTGTACGGCCAGCAGCCGTATGGTTACCAGCAGCAGCCCTACGGCCAGCCGGGCCCTGCTGCGCCCATGAACCCGTACAATGAGCAGAACCCTCACATGGCTGCGACAGAAGACAACAAGAATGAGGCCGGCCCGTCGAAGCTGGAAGAGAACGGAAAGAAATTTGGCAAGAAGTAAGTTTATTATCCCCGTGTCCAGCTCATCTACCAACAAATCGCATTTGGCGAGTGCGATGCGCTCTTTTCTTGCCAGTCTTGAAGGATGGGAATGCAGCTATGCAGCCAATGCTACACTCATTCCAGAGGATCACATGTCTAACTTATCTTCCCTTACAGGCTCGGAAATGCTGCCATTCTCGGTGCTGGAGCCACACTAGGCTCAAACCTTGTGAACTCTATCTTCTAATCTTTGAGAGTGTGTGTGTGCTTCCCTGCTGCTCCCACTTTGAGAGAGCAAGTCTTGCCGCTCCTGTTAAGCAACTAGCCTTGGCTTATTTCATATTGCTATGTTTTGTATTGATTTTTCTTGTTATTTTTTTTACTGTACATAATTTCAAAGTTTTCTTCAATTCCTATTGCGGAAAGTTTTTTTTTTAATTCTTCATTTTGTGAATTGCCTACTTAGTCTGCCCATGCATTTTTGTGTTTTATTTGGCTTCTGCCTATTTTGTTAATTTAACCCTAGCCAACCCTTTTAGTTTCTTTTCTGTGCATTCAGATTTTGATTCCACACTCGTTCAAATTTTTACTTGGGCACTGTCGAAAATTAAAAAGTGGACCTGGCGGGTCGGACCGCGCCACACAAGCAAATGAGCTAGGGCACTGAAACAGCTGGCAGTCCCCCTGCTGACAGCTGGCCGGTTGTGATACCAGCTCCTTCCTATTTGGGGCAAGCTGGGTGAATCCCCCCCTAGGATGTTAACGTAGGTCCACGAGACCGCCAAGAAAATGTGTGTAAGTCAGTGTAAGTCACCTAGCTTGATATGAAATTAGCGTTCTAGTAATGATATAGTCTGAGACTGATATAAAAGTATTAAAATAGAATAAAAGCGTTATGAGAAGAGGAGTGTTCAGGAGCAAGTGCGTTACTGCGATGATAGTTGATGTTAGAGTTACCTGCCGACCTCTACCGTAGTAGCGTAGCTGTCCTCGTATAAGTCCGCCATTGAAGCAAGTCGTGGCAGAATGTAGCGGTAACTGTCGCATATACGCCTCCTTGTGCTGTGTGTTACAAGAAACAGTGTTATACGGTAGTTACTGTTGGTTGGCGGGAGCGGAGCTTACAAGCAGGGGCACCGGGGGCACGCCGGCGGGCGAGAAGTAGAGGCGAGGTGGGTGATATGACGCGACGTCGAGGGCATAAAGAACGCCTGGGCGAGTGTGAGAGCAGGTTTTGAAGCCCATAGATAGCTGCTTATGAAGCCTGGTTAGTGATGCCTGTAGGCACCTCTCATATCTAATATATATATCTCGCCCCTAGTTCTGCCTCCGCGTCTGCCTCCTCCTATTCAAAACGACTAAGCAGCGACTAAGCAGAAGGCAATAAAATTAAATTGCCTGAGACCCACAGTTTGAAAAGTATTTGAATCCTGAAGATGACTCCAAAATTAATTCTTCTTTTTCCTCCTTTCAAACTATCACCATTTGCAGTTGGATCACGATCTTCATCCACACCACCACACCACCATCACATTCCATCAAACTTTTAACGGTTTTCGATTATTTCAAACGTCTTTAATTCACTGAAAATTTCATTTCCGTTCTATATAAACTGCGCGCTTCGGAAACTCCATTTTCGACTCCATCGCTCTCTTCCTGCGAGGTAAGTTGAACTATCCATCACCAGAATTCCATCAAAACACCTCAGCTCATCTCCGATTACATCACTGCATCTGTCAACTATTCTCTCACTGCTCGCATCAAATCACTGGCAAGCGAAAAGCTGCCGATAGCGTTTGTGTTTTATTTCATAACCCCGACCTTGCTCAATTGAAGCGACTTTTCGCTTCAACTCTCACCATCACTATCACTATACTTTGCCCATGTATTTTCGCTACATCCCTCCGTGCACTTGTGGTTCAAGGCATTTCTGGTTTCTAATCAAAGCTATTCCACTGACTCAATACCACACTCAATAACTACTACCTGTCGTTGCAACCCCTCATTACCGCCATAATGGGTTTACTGGCCACCCATTTATAACAAGGCTAACCACAACAGAAAAACTCTAGGAATCCACCAAAACTGTGTATAAAGAAGTGCACATAGCTCGTGCTCATTCATGTATGTCCCGTTCCATATCGTTAATCAATTAATTTCAATTGGGATCTAACATGAATACAGCTTCGACTTCCACCGCAATGGACTCAAACATGTTCAGCTATAACCCTTCTGTCCAGCCTGAGGGCCGCGAGCAACACCAAATGGCTTCCACCCACAACGATGCCAATACGGGCGATATTCAAACAAACGTCTACGATGCTTCGGAGGCTGACTTGGCGTCACATGTAGCCCTTCTGTTTGATGGAGCTTACCCTGTTGCCCCCGTTGTTGAGCATAGTGATGGATTTCATTCATCCGACACTATTTCAATGTCGATACAGACTGAGCAAGTCTACCAGTATACCGCAGGTCCAGATGCCTTTTCTAGTCTAGAGTATCTGTCGACAATTGCAGAGGCCAGCCAACCTCGGATTGATGAAGCTATGGGCACGCATTTCGTTGATACTTTCGTAAGTTGACAAATATTTGCTAAGCAAACATAGTGCGCAATACACTAACGATTTCATACAGCGCGCAAACATTGATGTTGACACCCGTGCAGCCTCATTCCACACTAGGGCTGAAATCATCGAGCATGCTCTGGCGGCCCAGGAGCACTTCGTCGGGGAAATGGCCAACCTTGTTGTGGATCCTGCCCTAACCGCAGTACCTGTCCAGAGCAACACGGTTGCCCCCGTCAATATCAACACAACAGTGGATATACCTATTTCGGACGTGCCTTCCTCGCAAGAGTTTATTCACAGCGCCGCCTCAGTTGGGACGATGAGGGCTGAAGTTGTGGCTGAAGTTTATGGCAACCAGCTCAATGGTGTTAAAAGCCCTAAGTCTGATGTGGGCTCGAGAAGATCCGAGGTTTTCTTTTCTCCAGAGAACGAAGAAAATTTTCTGAACCTTCATCTTTCATCTTTCATCCCCAAAATCTTCACACACACACAACTTGCTTCTTCCATCACAAACCTCTTTACCAACACGACAATTTTCATCCTCTGCACTTCTCATTCACAAACTTTCATCTTTGCCAACCCGCACCTTTTCGACGTTCCTTATTTCCTCAAGAAGAACCTCGAGTTTTCCAAAATGTCCGATCGTACTTTCACCCCCATCAACGCCCTGGTGAGCAAGCCGAAGAGAACGCCTCTTCCCGACTCACCCATAACAGTCGGCGATGTTGGCGTTCGCGGTCTTGCCGAGTACCATTCTCGGATGCGTGCGCGTGTTGCTTCCTCTTCTTCCTCTTCTTCCTCTGCCTTTGCCTCTGCTGCCCCGATAGAGATGCAGCCTTCGGGGCTAGCTATCCTGGCTGAGGTTGCCTCGGCGTCTCTGAGAGTCGTCGAAGATTGCGAGAGTCGGGCCGGCGACAGAGTAAGTCTTTCCATTCCATTGAGCATTTCTTCACTTCATCAACCCCAATGAATATTCATCAACCCCGGCGAACATTTTATCGATATCCCATCTTCCCATCCATCAAGACACTACCCAATGCCTTATCATCAACATCATCGACGTTCAATTAATCTACTCAATTGGTCGCTCTTCCATCATGGGATTGCCTATCATTCAAGAAAAGTTTGTATATCAAAGCTAACATCTCCTCTTCAATTCAATTTAGGTTCAGGAGCCTGTCACCGGAAACCTCCCCGCTCACAACACAGCATCAAACAGTCGCCAAACTTGGTTCGATGTTGTGCTTGTGCGTTCTTCTCCTCCTGTCCCCTCGGTTGATGAGACGTCGGTTGATCATATCGCCGATGTCCCAACCTACGAGGAAGAGCTCCTGGCCGACGGGCTTGCTGATGATGAATCAGCTGAATACGAGTCGGCCGACGAAGAAAGCGACCACGAGATGGTCACCGCACCCACCGCTGGTGGTCAGAAGCGCGCCCGCAGCAGTGATTCTGATGACGAGTCAGAGTCGCTGCCGATTGCCAAGCGAGTCCGCGTCGACCACGACAACAGCCACCAGCGGGAGGACAGTGAAGTCGAACCTAGCAATTCAAACTTCAGCACTGTCCGCAATGGCGCGGCGGCTCTGGTCTCTGCTCCAGTTCCTGCAGCAGAGTCAGAGCCCAGTGAGGCGGAGAATGGCGCCCCGACGCGCCGTCGGAAGAATGCCCGGGCTGTGCGCCTGGCTACGACGGCTGACGGCATCTGCATCTCGTGGGTGCCGCCCAAGGCGCTATCGGAGAAGAAGTCGGTCTTCCTCGCCACCCATCGGTACTACGATGAGAGTGACGACTCCTGCGCAGGTGAGATCAGAATCTCCTATGCGCAGCAGAAGTTCCCGAGTCTTCCCACCGCCTCTGTCGAGCCTGTGTCTCCTGGATCTCTTGCCCCCATCAGCCCGGAGGACGACTTCGTTTGGGTGCTGCCGCTGTTTGACGACGAGCATGTCGGACTCGGCTACACCCAAAGCGTCGAAGAGAACGTCCGCTGCCCGTCCCAGCCCCTCCCATCGAGTGGCCAGCCTACAACCCTGCAGGACTACACTGCAGAGGAGTTTGAGGCTCTTCCTGGCCTTCGTTCGGGTGGTTCCAGAACCGCGGCCCCTCTAAACACCGCATCAACGGAGGGCCGTAACCTTTGGTTCTGGGACGCTCAGGACGACAGCGTGACGGCAGCGATGGAGCTGAAGCTTCCCTCGCTGACGGAGACGGAGAATCTCGGTGCTGAGGTTGACAAGCAGCAACGAGTCTGGGTGGAGCGCAGAGTCCTGCGCTGGATCGATGCTTCGCTAGACGAGAGCATGGAGTCGTACACCGCGACTCCCGCGTACAAGAACACCTTCGTCAAAAACATGATGAAGGTGAACATGTACGTGCGTCCGACAGCGCAGGTGTTTGCCGGTATGAAGCTGCAGTTGGCATTTGCCAAGCAGATCTACGGCTTTCCCTCGCCCAGACTCATGTTTGGCCTCAGCAAGGACCAGGAGAAGATGCGCAAGAGTGATGACCTGCGCATCGGTAAGACCAGCATGTGGCCCGGAAAGGCGCGGTACGGCATCTGGCCCAAGCGGGTGCCCCGTGACCACGCCATCTGGGGTAGAGATGGCCCTCTCGAGAAGGTCGCCGCCGCCAGTACCAACGTCAGCCGCGCGACGACACGCCAGCAAGCCACTTCTCGCCGCCAGTACACTGGCGAGGATTGGGGCATCAGACGTGGCAACGTTCTGGGCCACAACGGCTTTGCTCCCGGCCAGTTTTTCGTCGGGCGTGGTGAGACAGTGACTCGCGGCCTCCACGACGCCCCCATCAATGGCGTCACTGGACACGGCATGGTCGGTGCCTACTCGATCTGGGTAGGCGGAGACAACCTCGCGGATCGGGACTTTGGAGAAGTCCTGATCTACTCGTTGACGGGAGCCACTACCGACTGCAGTCCTTGGGCTCCGTCGGCTGAGGGGTTCAACCGCTGGAGAGGTGCCCGTTTCCTTGACGGAAAGGGCCCTATGACGGACAAGGTTCGGACTCCGCGGTGGTACCGCGACGAGGAGACGGTGGCGGCTGCTGGAGGGTTGAAGAAGAGACGGGGAGCTACCGCAGTGATGACTGATCCGGTTGAGACTGAGACTGGCGAGGCTACTAAGCCTCGCTACAGAATCAACCCGGTGCAGCCTGATCCCACGCTCCCGGAGTACTCTTGGGACGAGAAGCGTCCTACGGGTGCTGGGTGGGTTGCCCACCCCGACTTCAACCCGGAGCAGGATGTCCGCGACCTTGAGTACATGGCCGCTAACACGGATCGCATCGTCGATCCTCGGTCAATTTGGGTCATGTACGCTGACGTCAAACTGCATGCCTTTTGCCTCAAGCTCAAGGGCATGCACGACGTCAAGGTTTGCATGGCCAAACTCAAGGCCGCAGAGGACATGCTGTTGCAGGCAGCCGACAGCACAGAGCGCAGTAAGCTGCGCAACGAGACTCGCCAGCTCCAAGAAGACATTGAGAGAATCCGCAAAGAACACGGCGGTTCTGTCTCTGAGGAGTCGGTGAGTGTGGAGCATGATGAGCATGGTGCCCGGATGGCGTCATCCAGCCTTCCCCAGGTGACGTCAATGCTGATGTCCCACATTCGGGGCGGACCGATCCGAGTTATTCGCTCGTGTGGTGGTGTTTACAACACTACCTATCGTCCGTTCTGTGGGATCCGCTACGACGGCCTCTACAAGGTGACGCACACCATGCTCTCATACAATGCGAGAGGGTGCATTGTTCCGCGCTTCCGCCTGGAGCGTCTTAAGGGGCAGCTGCCTCTTTACACCATTGTGTCCAACATCCCCAACGCTCAACAGTGCTAGGAGTACTTTGAGTCCCACAAGGGATACGGGCCTTTGGCGTCGCTCCAGGTGGTTTCGGAGGAACTTGTTTTCTGGCGTCCTAAGTGTGACACTTCGATCTCGTGTCAGAAGGTCGACTTTAAGGACTGCGACTGGTCGAACAATGAGCATGCACTAGCCATTCTCGACCGGATGCGCCAGGATAAGCCCGAGGGTACGGGTGCGAATGGTGAGGATGACGATGAGGCCGACAATGATGAGTCGGGCCAAGAGCAGCCGCCGCCGGCCCCCAAGAAGAAGGCCGCGGCTGCATCGAAGAACAAGGCCGCGCCTAAGAAGGCAGCGGCCCCGAAGAAGAAGACGGTCGCGCCTAAGAAGGCAGCGGCCCCGAAGAAGAAGACTGCTCCCAAGAAAGCAGCCCCCAAGAAGGGGGGCCAGTCTTCCAAGGAATAGATAAAGAGTCACTTTACCTTGACTATCTTGTCTGTTCCTTCCGTCTTTCTGTCTCTGCTTCGCTCTTCAATCATCGTCTCCTCCCCTTGCTTATTACTAGTTTCGCACCTGTAACCTTTGCTACCCACCCTTTCTCGTTGAGCTTTCTCTGCGTCTCTCTCTGTCTCGTCTCGTCTTTGTCTCCCCGTGTCGTCTCGTGTGCTGATCATCTTCTGGTTTCTCATCAGGTCTCTCCGTTGTCGCTTTTCTCTGTGGCTCTTGGCTTGTCGCCGCTTGGTCGTTTTTCTGGCTTCTTCTGCGCGTGATCGCTTTCTCCAACAACAACAATTTGGCTCCGAATCTTGGTCTGGCAAACTAATTTCTCGGAGGCTCCCGCCGACAGCATTTTTTATTCTGCATTTCTTTGGCGGGGGTGGTTAATGGATGTTTTGGTACTCGGTGAGGAGTCCGGCATTCATACCCCTTCACAATTATGATTTACGATTTATGGTTTATGGTTTTGTTCAGCGTTTGATTTTTTGCTTTTTTGCTTTTTTGCTTTTGTTGTTTTTCTCTCTGTTTTGTTTAGCGTTTGTTTTCACCTTTTGTCAGATTGCTCGGTTTGATTTTCTTTCGGCTTGTTCATTTTCCTTTTCAGAGTGTTCACTTTGCTTTTTCTTTTAGCCCTTCAGGTTGTTTTCTATGGGTTTTGTTTTTCAGGTTGTTCACAGCGTTTTGTTTTTCTCTTTCGCGAATTTTACTACCGACAAATTTGCTTTTTTAGACTAGCCTTTGGTTCGCTTTCTCCTTTTCTTGCTTTCTTGCTTTCTTGCTTTCTTGCTTTCTTGCTTTCTTGCGAAGTGCCTCTACTTTGCACCATTTTTACCGCCTTTTTTTTATGAAGTTTCTAGACGCTTAGTTTGCGTTCCTGATTTTCCTGATTGCCATTTTGCCGGGCGTCATGAAGCTTCTTCATATAAATTTAAGTCAAGCTGACACTGCAAGCTTGCTTTGACACCCTGGCTGAAGTCTAGCGCTTGTTCATAACGCTCGTGGATACTGACAAACATGGTAACATTCTAGAAACTCATATATTTTGTCGCTGCTATGGAGTTATGTGCCGATTGTGGCATACTGCATCATCATCATCGCCAAGGCTGTCAGATTGCAGTTTATCATAGGTATATTTCTTCCCGATATGATCCTCCCGCAGCTGTCGTTGACCGAAACCATACACCCGTTCTCTGACTGTCCCCGACTGAATCTCGTTTGGATACAAACCCCTTGACCTGAGTTCCGGGATAAGCAAGTCAACCAAATCCTCAAAACTCCCCGGGGTGACTACAGCACCAATGTTGAATCCATCAATATCGGCAATGCGAAGCCATTCTTCCATCGAATCGGCAACTCGACTTGCCGAGCCGACAGGAACTGCGCTATTTCCCCCGACTGCCATCAACTTTCCAATATTCCGGGGCGTCCATCTTGGTCCGCCGGTAGATGCCGTCGGTATTGCGGCTGCGTTACCGGTGCAAGTCTGTTTCTTCTGGCGCTCTTTCTCCGCGACAGTGTCTGGTTTTACTTCTTCATCCATGTCAAAGCGGCCCGCATCCAAATTGGCAGCGGCGCTGTAAAAGGCAAGTCCGGCTTCTATGCTAGCATATTCCATGGCACGTGCAAACTTGGCCTGGGCCTCGGCATTGGTGCGGCCAATGATGGGAGTTATTGTGGCGAAGATTTTGAGGCTGTTTGGATCTCGACCGTAGTGCGCAGCGGCAGTACGGAGGGCTTTTATCCGTGGCGCAAGAAGATGAGGTGAGAGAGCCGAGATAGAGATGGCCTCGGCGTGCTTGGCAGCGAACGCAACAGCAGACCTGGAAACATTGGGTCAGTGTCATTTCTACTAAGGAAAAATTAGCTAGTTTAGCGAGTGAGCACTTACGCCGGAGTGTCAGTGTGCATTAAAAAGGGCGTTCTTTGAGGCGACGGGTCCAAAATATGCGGAGCCTGGACGCTAAAGTAAGGCGAGTCATGTTTGACTGGCCGAATCCGGGCTGGGTCGGAATATATCTCGTTTCCGACATCTTCGTTAAGAGCGTCGTCAGCCCAAGAGCCTTCCCAGAGTCTGGGAATCATGTCAGCGTTTCAGGTATGAGAGATAGAAGGCTACTGAAATGGTTTGATACACCACAGTTATGGCTACGATATCCCCAGAACTTACTTGTAGAGAACCGTCAAATAGTCATCGGCAATAGAGTACCGCTGCTCGTCGGGAGCTGGAGGTAGTCCAAACGCTTTAGCCGAAGGCTCTTCACAAGCAGTGCCAATATTCAAGCCAAAGCGGCCATTTGTAAGATGATCAAGGGTAGATGCTCGCCTTGCTAGAAGAAAGGGAGGTTCATAGCTCGTACTTGATGATACGATGAAGCCCAAATTTCTGGTTACTGCGGCCATGGCCGACACGGGCTACTTTAAGAGTCAGCGACCGCAAAACATAGAACCTGAACATACCAGGCCATGAGGAGAGGCTAAGAAGGTGGCGCCTGACTGTCGAGACAAAGAGGCAAAAGAATAGCCATCTTTATGTTTGCTCCAAATGTCAAGTCAAGTCAACGACCGGGTGTAACCCTGATCGCACCAACGCTATCCGTATCAAAGCCTAAAATTTTGGTTCACATACAACTGATGGATCTCCCGCGGGATACTGACATGCAGTACGCACCGCAGCTTCTGAGCTGCCCCTAAAGATATCATGCTGGCCCAGAACATCAGCTAGGATCAGGGCTGTGATGTTGCCGCGCTCTAGGGTTTGGGCTAGGTGGATCCAGTAACCCAGATCGCGCCGTTTGGTGGCTCCTTCGTCTTCGGGCCGGCGCCATTGGCCAAAGCTGATGTGGGATGGGGCAAACATGTCGATGGCGTTGATTATGAGGGGGCGCCGGTCGGGCGGCGGCGTGAACGGGGACGACATAGCGTGGTGGCAGTCGGGGTGAGAAGCTGCGAAAAAGAAGAATAAAGTTCGGGTTCGAGCTCAGATGATTTCAGCGTGAGCGTGGGAGGATGGGATACGCATTTAATTTATGCCAAATGCATGGCTCACCGCTTACTGGCTTCAACCTGATTTGATTTGATTTGATCTGACTTGGCTTGGTTTGGCCGACTGCCGTCGCTGAGTGAGCGCCGAGTAAATCGACATCTCGGCCGGCTGTGGCGTGCAACAGCCACAACAAACAAGCATAGTTTGGGGGAAACTGACTGCTGGCAGCCCAGTTATTCATTCATTGATTTGTTTCTACTTTCCGTCGGCCGTCATTTACTGTCACGGACACAAAAAAAAAGACCTGGGCGGAAACAGATAAAGCGAGAAAAGAAGGAAGACAGCGCAACGGTCTGTAGAATTCCTTCCCGCAACTACCGTTCAAACGGTTGGATGTGATTTCATGCCGTGCCGCATCAGGCAAGTCGACGTGACAGATCTTAGCTGCTGCAGTGGAAATCGTAGAGGTCAATTCCGCGTTTCTCGTCTCGTTTCTCCTTTAGTATACTTTATTGTTGCTGACGCTCATGCTGGTGACTGATTTGAAGCTGCAATGTGAGGCAATGTGAGGTGAGGCTTGCGCTATATCTGCAACAAGTGGCGTGCTAACGTTTATGTCATAAGCCCAAAATTGCCCAGTCTAAATTTATTTCTCCGTACAACCCACTTGTCAATTATGTTATTGCAAGAGACTGCCAAGTCCGTGCATTATTTAACATTCATCGCTCTTCTCGGGCAAAAACCAAGTCAATCACCAAACTCCGTAATCATGGCTGCCGATTGCACCATATCACACCTGCCTCGGCGCTGACTGACTTGGCTTATTGTATTGCAGTTTTCCGGTGAAAAATACTCTATGAAGAGAATAAAGACAAAAAAAAAGGTTCCTGTTACTTAATCGTCACATAGATCCCCGCCCTCAAGGCGGAAGGTGCTCACGCTGCCGCCGGGACGGACGGTGACCCCAAGACTCAAAGCACCATGTCCAGCAGTTCTGGCGATATCCAAACAGGGTAGCGTTTAGTTGTTTCGTTACATTGGACTAAGCCTGTCCCACTAAATAGCAAAATAGCACAAGCCACTACCCATATTCCACAATTGTAACTCCCAAGCGTGCAATCCAGGGACGCTGCAGTTCCAGCTTGGCTATCTTGGTCTCGGCCGTGCACCCGATGATGCGTATAGGGCAAAGAGAACAGGGCTTATGCCGCTTTCTACGGTTACAGCCGGCTGTCAGTAAGCCCGACGTCATTGGAATAGCATGGTGGAAAATGTCATGGCCTGTGATCTTAGGGTCTAAGAGTTAGGGTTTTTGACACGAACGACGACGACGATCAAAAGAAGGCACATCACACTCCTTCCTCTTCTCAAGATTTATTTCCTTCTAACTGCCCCTTAATACCAAAAAGCTAGCCTTTTCTACTTCTTCTTTCTTTTCCCCACTACATCATCGGCCATACTGCAGCAATCGACCTTATCCTCAGCATCGATAATCATCCATCACCTATCGATATTTATCACCATAATCTTTTTTTTTTCCCAACTATCCTATCAAGACAATACGTTTGTTATAACTATCAACATGGGCTGGATCGTCAACAAGTACTTTCGTCGCAAGTCGACCAACTGGCTGTACCTATGCATCTACGATGCGGGCTCTCTGCCTGAGGGCCAGTCCACTGCCGAGTAAGTTCAAAGCTCGTTGGCAACCTTTGATGCATCTATTATAACTCATCCATAGACATCACTAGGCGTTCATTATCGGCCCTGCTACCCAAGACAGGCCTCTCGGCGGTACTAAGCACCACGTCCTTGCTCCCAACATCGATTCCAACACGTGGAGGTACGAGACGGTCGGCATCAAAGACGCCCGCTTTGACTTCAACATGATTGTGCGTGTTGCGATTGCCGAGGTCACTGACAAATCCTATCTCATGAAGACACTCGCCTCCATTCCTGTGACGGCTGACGTGGACGTGGACGGCTCTGGTGCCTGGATGTGCGAGGCCCTCAGCCGCATCAACAAGGGAATGGTTGGAATGCGTTGCCTGCGTCGTCGTACGAAACAATGGTGGGACCTCAAGAGCATCACTGTGAGTGAGGCCGCGCAGATCATTGCCGATGGTCGCTTTTCCAGAGACCACGCAACACAGGCTGCCTCGCCTCTGGCTGTGCACATTGTGGGCCACTCTGATGAAAATACTCGTCGCAAGGCCGAAAAGCTGCAACGACTTAAGATAATGGAGTCGCTGAGTTCTCGTGTTCGTGCGGCCGAGTGCGAGCAGCAGGATGGGAATGGCCATCACCCGTCGTTGCCGCTCCCCGTTTCTCCATAAACAAATTGGGCGGAAAATAGGCCATGTTCGTTTGTCACAAACCTTCCTACCCAATCTTATTTTTTTGCAGCTATGTACTCTCCTAGGCTGCACACTTTATTTTCTTTTGTTCTCGACGATATTTACTCTCTCGCCCACTCTCAATTCTGCCTCTTTCGAATCTTACTGAAAATGCCGGCGTTTACAGTGCGCCGTCACTAAAGAACCAAGCTCTACACATGAAGATTTACAAGTGCAACTGTAATCAATGCCACAAGTTTGGCTTTTTCCACATTCGGCCGTCTAACCCGGAGACGGACTTTTATCTTCTGTCGCCTCTTGACCCGCTAACGGAACTAAGCGACTTTCGGCCCATAAAGCACCGGTTTTTTTGCAAGACGTGCGGCACTCGACCGTTTACCTTTGATGAAGAGGGCGAAGTGACGGAGAAGGACTTTAATGACATGGGCGAAATTGTGAAGCACTTGGGCAAGCAGACGGCGTGGAAGGTTAAGGAGCGGAAATATCTGAGTGTGAATGCACATGTTATTGACACGAAGCAAGATGGATTTGATTTGAGAGAGTGGATGGACAAGAAGTGGATTCAATACGTGGACTGTTTGAATCCGGACGGGAAAGGAGTCAACGCAGTTGCCCAGTTCCGCAGGAGGGTGGCGAGTATTACAAGGTGTAATTTGGATATTAATAGTCAATATTTTGTCATGCTGGCCACGCTTCAACACAAAGGTCTTGAGGCGCGAGAGCGGGGCATTTACGTGTGGGCATCCTGAGTCAATATGCATGCAACAGTCAGCTAGCATTGAAACCATGAGCGTTGGGCAAAAAAAAGACACAGCGACTAGTACTACTAGTACTAGTAGTATGAATACAGCGCGTAATTTTAATACCGACTGCTCACATTGCGTAGTAACATTCCATTCTCATTTCTCAGCGGCTTTTTTCCGTCTTTCTTGGCGCATCAAGAGACAAGGAGTACACCACCAAAATGCCTGAAGACCCGTCAACTGGTAAACAGCTTCTTGGAATCCTCCATCAAATCAAATAATGCTAACTTTAAGACCCTAGGATACTATTTTACAGAGGTCCTTCATCATGATACATATCCGCTGATTAACTCGGCCAACTGCCACCTCGAAGGCCGCTACGTTTTTATTACGGGCGCATCGCGCGGCATCGGCGCCGAAATGCTTCTCTCGTTTGCCCGGGCCGGCGCCGCCGGCATCGCCTTTGGCTCTCGCGCAGCGCCCAGTGCAGACGCCCTTGCGGCAATTGAGGCCGCAGCGCGCGAAAACGGACACACGCCGCCACAAGTCATCGGCATACGCATGGACGTAACACAGGCAGACAGCGTGCAGCAGGCGGCCGAACAGGTGCGCGCGGCGTTTCCGCGCGTCGATGTGCTGGTGAATAACGCGGGGATCATGGAGGATGCGTGCGTGCTAGCCGAGGCAGATGTGCAGGCGTGGATGGCCGTGGTGGATGTGAACCTCAAGGGCACGTTTCTGGCGACGCATTACTTTTTGCCGCTGATGAAAGACAGCGAGCTGTGCACCGTGGTCAATGTAAATTCGCTGGCGAGCCAGATGGTTACGCCGGGCCGCAGCGCGTATCAGGTGAGCAAGCTGGCGCAGCTGCGGCTGACGGAGTTTATCGGGGCGGATCATGGGCACGAGGGCGTGCTGGGCTGGGCGGTTCATCCCGGTGGCGTCAAGACGGATTTAGGCCTCAAGTTGCCAAAAGAGCGGCAGGTGGCACTGACGGAGGAGCCGCGACTGTGTGCGGATACGGTGGTGTTTCTGGTGCAGCAGCGGAGGGAGTGGTTAGCAGGGCGGTATATCATGGCACAGTGGGATATGAAGGAGCTACTGGAGCGGGAGAAGGAGATTGTGCAGGGTGATAAACTTAAGGTGCGGATTCGGCTATAGAACACGGTATAGACAGGGTGGTGTATAATATTACTACTAGTAGTAGTAGGAGTAGTATTAAAAGTATTTTTGCTTTTCTGCCGGTCTTTCGCTGTGCTCGCGACGAGGCTGCTCAGCCTTGTCTTTTGCAGTTTCTTCCTGTTCAGCCTTTCCATTCTCGGTCTTTCCATTCGCAGTCTTCTTTTCAGCCTTTCCACTCCCAGGCTTCTCAGCCTTTCCACTCTCAGCCTTCTCCCTATCTCTCCTCGCCACAACTTCTCTACGGACATCCTCATCCAGCAGGCTCTCCCAGTACTTGACCTTGAGCCACAGCACGCTCTGATCATTTTCCACCCACGCCTCGTCAAACTCCTGCACCGCGTACATTTCCTTTTTTTCCGGCTTTGGCTTGGAAAACGCCGTCAGCCACGCATAATACGGCGCATAGTCGGGATTGATCTCATGGAACCGATCGCTGTCGCCCTTTTGCGCCAGGACCCGCTGCTCCCAAGCGCGCTGCTCGTCTTCGCTGGGCAAATCCTGCGAGCGGCCCGCCAGAAAACGCGCCGCCGCTATTGCCTGATACTCAAACACGCGCAGACTGATGCCCGCGCGCGCCTGCCCGACAACCACGAGCGACGGATCGCCGATGCGGAAAATATGCTGGTAGAAGCCCGATAGCCGGTTTGTCGGCGTCACGGCCGGCCACGGCAGAAACGAATAGTCAAAGGCAAAGCCCGTCGCGAAAATCACCCGCTGGATACCGCTGTGCATGCTGCCGTCGGAGAAGACCACGTCAATGGAGTCGGCGCGCGGATTAAATCGCACGGGCACCGGCTGCAGCTGCACGTTGGGCAGCAGGAAAACGTTTTCGAGAAACGGTTTGATGGTGCGGCGCGTGACCAGCAGCGGGGCGGTGACTACGGCGTGCAAGTCTTCTACAATGTCGGATGCCGAGATGCTGCTGCCGACAATCAGAACTTTCTGCGGCAAATGTCAGTACTCATATCTTGGATGGGGCTGAGAAGTCTAGGCGGCAGTACCTTGTTGGTGTAGTCAGCCGACCCGCGCCACGACTTGGAGTGGATGATCTTGTCGGGATGTGCGGCAAAAGTCTCTTCTAGCCCGTCAATTTTGGGAATCTGCGCATTCGTGTAGTGCCCCGACGCCACCACAACACCGTCAAAGTCTTCTGTCCACCAATGATCGCGCAGCTGCTGGCGCTCGCCGACTCTGACGCCCTCCTGGCGCAGCGTCAGCCGCCATTTTGCATGCCGCTCCTCTGTTTCTCCATTTCCAACATCGTGGTCCGGCAGCGGCAGCCGCTCAATCTTTTCGACGTGTGTGCGGAACGACACCAGGTGCAGGAACGGATCAAACAGCGTCTCGAGATAGTTTTGCACGGCGGCGCGTGTGCGCGTCTCGTTGTGGGCGCCGAAGCGTCGCACCGACGCCGCGCTGTTGATGACGGGGATCGGCGTGTGGGTAAAGGCCATGGTCTGCGCGCCGCTGTTGGTGTCCAGGTCGGCGTATGACGCGTTGCCAATGGTGCGCGCTGGCGGCGCTGGTGGAGTCAGCACGGAGTTTGTGGTGGACAGGGAGGGGGGAATGGACGGAGCGGGCGGCAGGGACAGTGTGAATGGGTCGGGAGTGGGTTCGTAGGCCCTAGTGGGGGTGGTCAGTAGCTGGCAAAGTAGAAATCAAGGAGGAACGCCGTACCATATTCCGCCGACATAGGGCTTGCGCTCAAACACGCGGATGGCGTCAAAGTATTTCTCAGCATCCAGGGCACGCGTAGCCGCATATCCGGATGCTCCGGCGCCAATGACTGCAACACGTGGCATGATTGTATTATGACTTGTCTTAGCTCAGCCCAAGTCTGGCTCAGAATGTAAGACCCGGATTCCCACTGCTTTTATCTCCAGCGACAAGCTCCGAAGTCGCCACTGGGCCGAGGCATTTATGTGGTCTGTGTAATTCTATATTATCACGACAACCACTACGCTAATAGCAAAATACGAAACATTAGAGGGTAAATCAATGCCGTGGAGGGTAGTGCTGGGTTGTTGTAGGTGGGGTTGGGATGTCGTCATCGCAGGGGCATTTGAGGTGCCGAATCACCACATATCACACATCACAAACATAGTCGCGGCTGAATTTGCTTTATGTGCATACTAATGTCTAGGTGATATCTATTGTTACAATTGTTACAGTTCTAGTAGTAATAGTGGTAGAAATATACAGCGGGTTAATTCGCCCCGTCTCTTATATCTCTTGTATCTTACAGTCCCCCCCCCCCCC
>LKBB01000030.1:47704-85036 GCA_001513885.1 Thielaviopsis musarum
CCCCCTTTTTCAGAAATTAAGCCCATGCGACATGCGCTCCTTGCGCTCGCGCTTATTGGCTCGCCGCTGCATCACCGCCGCACGCTTCATGCTCTCGGCTGCCTTCTTCGCCTGCAATTCTTCCTCCTCGCGCACTTTTTGCCAGACCGCCTCGCCGTCGGCCGCAGCGCCCTCGCGCTGGCCCGCTAACGCCATAGCGTGCACGCGGCTTGCCAGGTCCATCAGCGGGCCGGTGTAGCGGTCCTCGCGCACCGCACGGTCGCCGACTTCGTGCGCCGCCGTCAGCTTGCGCAGCGTCGACACCACGGCAATGTTTGTCATGCGCTCAAGCAGCGTGTCACTGCTGGTCGATGTCGGCGGCGCCAGGAACGGGTACACGTCGCCCGACAGGCCTGGCACGTAAAGCACCAGGTCGCGCGAGCTGGCCGCCTGCGTCACGTCAATGTTGCGTGAGTACACGCGCGTCTCAACGAGCGGGCTAGTCGGAATTTCGTTGTCGTCGGCCAGCGCGCGTTTCTTTCCCGGCATGGGAAGCAGCGCTGGCGGCTCGGCTGCGCCGAGCGTCAGATCCATGTGCAGCGAGATAACCGACGTCAGGTTCAGGTAATTGAGCGGATGGCCCGGAAGAAGCATCGAGTCAAGCCCCGTACTGAGCTGCATGTACTCCTCGGCGCCGCTCTTGGGCCCCACACGCACATGCAACAGAGACATTTTCTGGCCGCCCATGACGCAAATGGGAATCAAGAGGCCGCCGCCAGGGAAACGCGGCGGCGCGTAAAACGCCGTGCCGCGGATGAACGCTTCACGCAAAAGCTCGGGCGTGGGCGGCCGCGAGAGTTGCGCAAAGTGCGAAAAGTACACGCGGCCGTCGCGCACGACGCGGTCAACTTTTTCGATGCCGCGGATCTTGGACATAAGCGGCGTGCCGAGCAGCGATGATAGCAGTTCCATGACCTGCACCGACCGTGGGAGGTGCACGTCGGGTGGGTTCGTGCGGTCTAGGGCAAACAGGAGCATCAGCGCGGCGGTGGTCTCCTCGGCGTTTCCGACCTTGACGGTTCGTTGGGTGACGGCGTCGACGAGCGTTTGTAGCGCCGAGAGCCGCGTATGGTGGTCAGCGAGACACTGGGCGGCGGCATGGGCAACGACAGGCTCCGGCGGCTGAATGGTGACGACGTGGTCTAGCCGCTTGTTGACTTCGAGCAGATAGTTCATCCAGCGCGACGAGAGCTCCTCGTGGATCTGCGGGCTGTTAACTTCAAAGCCGAGACGGGCGCGCAGCAGAGCAAGAAGATGTGCTTTAGACGGCTTGCCCTGTTCCTTCCACTGCAGTTTGCTGGCGGCCACGCGAATCACGTCGCCGACGTTGCTGGTCTGGGAAGAGTCGAGAATAGCACCCCAAAGTGGCCGGCCGTGGCGCAGCAGCGGCGAAACGGTGCTGTCGGTGCCGTCAAGATTCCGTGTCGTGTTCACGGTGAGGTGCCGCTCGCTGTAAATGTCCCATGTGTCGAGTCTGTAGATGGGAGCATGGACGTCGGCATTGGCAAAATCAACGCCGATTTCGGCGCTGGCAGCCGGCGTGTCACCCGGCTTGGCTGCCGTGTCAACCATGACCACGAAAAAGGTATCTGATGGCGCCGTCGTCATAAATACAGCTTGCGCCGCGCGGTGGAATGCATGTAGAGATTCGCGGTTGACTCCGGCCGTCGGACTACCCACCTCGTCCAGGGCAATAACGTAGCGCAGACGGTGATGGAACTTTCCGGCCGCACGCGATACCGGCTTCTGGTTCCACCCGCGGCTTATCAGAGTGGGTCGTGCCGAGCGAACAATGGCGCGCAGCTGGGAACTCTGCTTGGGGAAGCGGTCGCACAGCATGACACTGCTGTCATGGTCGGTGTTGAGCGTAAGCGAGTTGGCCATGCCGGCAAATGCACTAGCCAGCTCCTTGCGCAGCGCCCGGAAGTCTTCATGGTACTGCATGCGCGCCAGTCCAGCCGGTGAAATCACCGTGGTATTGACGGCATTCATAAACAGGATCTGGAAGATGATAAAGGCCACCCATTGGTCTTCGCGCGCATTGGCCATCACATCGGCTATTGGCGATCGTCGCGGATATGTCGGCGCACTCTGGTCGGCAAACGATGCGTATGAAATCCACATGCCATGGGTCAGTGCCAGTTGCATTAGTCCATAGCTCTTACCGATGCCCTCGGGCCCAATAAGAGTCGTACACGGCGCCACGTAGCGAGTCGGGCTTTTTCGGTGGTTTGTATGGCGGTCGGTGATATCCTGTTGTAGTTGTGTGCTCGGCAATTCGTTCCAAATGCTAGGACGCTGCGGCTGTTCAAAAGCTTCCTGTAGAATTTTCGTCAATTGCTGGCCTGAGCCGCCAGTCCAGTCACTCTCGTTTTGCTGGTCCAGTCGTAACAGCGTGTCGACAACTGTGAATGCGACATCGGGCTCATTCCGGTGCGGCCAGACGTCAATGAGTAGGCCGACGAGCATGTCCTCAAAGCCCTTTTTGGTGTATACAATGGTGCGCCAATCAGCCCAGCTAAAGGCCGGGTTCTGGTGGCAGATGGCTGAGCCAATCTCATTGGCCGCAATCTCCAGAAACTGGCCACCCGAGCGCCACGCACTGCGCGACGATGTTGGATACGCCTCACAGAATGCCGATTGATCTTCCTCTGTCCATTCGGCACGGGCCGCAAAGTCTTCTGAAGTCTTACAAGCACGCCACCACAGATGCAGTTTTGGCACCGTCGAAGAGCTATCTCATCTCGGTTAGTTTCAGTCCATTCGCAGATACAGAGCAAAACTGACAATCGCACAGCGCAAGGCTGACAACCAGCAAGGCTTGCACGCGGCCTCGGCAGCTGCACAGCCGGCACAGTCACGTGAGCGCTCTGGCAAGGCTGCGGGCGCGGCGCCAAAGTCGAGGCCAAACAGGCCAGCGGCACTTTTTGCGAGCCCCGCGCGCTCCTCAAGACAGGTCGGCCGAGCATCTGAACAATCAGGTCGTGAAGAGCGTGTTTTTTCGGATTGGTGGCGGGCGAGTGGTCGGCTGACAAAGGCCGGTATAATCAATGAGCGCCGAAAAGCAGGCAAATTTTGCCGTGAGAATTCCGCTTGGTGGTTCGGAGTGGGCCTTATATTCTCACCGCCTTCCTTTTTGGACCCCACAGTGAAGGCGAGCTTCGTTATATTGATATTCTTTGTTTTTTACTTCACAACTCATTATATTACATTGCAGTTCACCTTCTCTCACAAAGTTCTTAATAATTAAGCAGTCAATATTGAAACAAAACCAGATACGCGGCAGTCACCCAAAATATCCAGCCCCCCCCCAACATTCAGAGCCGGCAAAATCTCATCCCTCAAGCACCGTCTAATATAAATCGTAAAAAGCAAGTTTGCACTCCCCTCTAGTAACTAGCACAAACCAGACTCCAATGTAAATACAAAAGAATCATGTTCGTTTATTATTTCGGATCGTAAGAAATACATAAAAAAGGGAATAATATAATAAAAAAGTGAAAAGATAATAAAAAATAAGGCGGATTTTCGTGGTTATAAAGAGACTGTGTTAAGAGTCTTGATGGGCTGGCCAGCTTCGAGCCAGACAGAAATTTCTTTTATGGTTTTATAGGGTATAAAATAGAATAGGAAATATAAAAGTGAAGACACTAAGAAATATTAAAAAAAGGAATGACAAAAAAGTAGTTTGAGAATGTGAAATAAAACGAGTGTGGGTGCTTAAAGGCAATATGGGTATCAGGTAACGACTGTATGATGGCAAGCACCAGAAGCAAGAGAAAGGAAAGAAGAGAAGTGGATGAAGATAGTAGCTACTCAGGAGCATCTAGATAGCAATCTAGTGCTCCTCCTCCTCACCATAGTGTTCGGCAGCCAGAGTTTGCTGTCTCGCCAGCTTCTCCTCGATCTTCTTTTTCTGCGCCACAGCCTTCTTAGCCTGCTTCTTGCTTCTCTTCCGCTGAAGCGAGCTCTTCTTAGCACTAAAGATGTACTTGGCCGACTTGATGCCGGAAAACGTTTTCTTGATGGCCTGGCCAAGGTGGTGGAAGGCTTGGCCATAGTGGCTCTTGGCCTCGGACAACGATGCGCGGCCCTGGTTGGCTCGCTTGTGCGTGACGTACTCGGTCTCGGCGCGCTCCGCCCGCTTCAGCTGCGTGGCGGCCTCGCGGCGCGTCGTCATCAGCATATTCTCGGTACCCGAGGTGCCGGGGCGGGCGGGAAAGTTACTCTCAGCGTCCTGCGAGCGCCAGGAGTCGACAGAGGGCGAGCGTGCACGAGGCTTGGCCCTGCCCTTGGTCTTCTTGGCGGGCTCGGTGGTAGGGTTGCGGCCCATGTCGAAGAGAGGCATGGAGAATAAGTTGGGGAGGGAATTAAGATGTATTAAAACGAATAAAAGTAACGAGCGACAGAGATCGCGTGGACTTCAAAAACATTAACTTGCAAAAGGAGCGACAATAATGATCAAGGAAAGGGTGAGGAGCAAAAGAAGATCAAGAGAATCTCTACACTTTTGGCTGTGGCTCCACGCCGTCTTTATATATCTTGGACTGGCCAAGTGAAGCATAGCGTTTTCTCATTCACATCAGCGCATTAACACGCAGTATAAACTCGACCACCAGCATCTATGGTCCTGGTGTCGATAGAAGAATTCAGGTAACACCAACTGCAGAAATTTCCAGCTTCAATGCCTTGAGAATCCTCGCGGCCCGGTCGTCCCAAGCAGGCACTCGAGGCCGAAAGCGCTTCTCTTACACGTAATCAAATCAGACGGGCAGTCCGCTTCTGGCAATGACTTGTGAAGAGCAAGCATGACAATGCAATTTACCGCGCTGAAAGGAGCGATGCGCATCCAAACCCAGACCCGCTATAGCGTTGCACTAGTAGTTTCAGTGTTGTAGGCGAGGATAAAAATAAGTTTAGTTCTGTAGGTTACTTTTCATAGAAGAAAAGAAAACTTTTTTTTTTTTTTTACTTTAGTTTGACATTCACACTCGACCCATGGAAGCTACTAGAGAAGGTCTAAATGAAGGACGTCGTTATCTTGGATTATGCTGGGGATCTATAAGAGACGTGCTATTCTGTGAATCCTGCTTTGTAGATTCTGCACTTTGACACTAATTCCCGATTATACGGAGTACGAAGTATATAGCAATGAATTTTGACGGAATATCTCCGGCTAAATATGGTCTACCGATACGGAATATATCGTATTGGAAAGTAGTTAGATAAACCTTCACTCTTACTCTGTAGATACTTTAAATAGATTGTTCATTTCTGATATATGTTTGAGTGTTCCTACAAATTTTCGTTAATCAAATGGTTCAAGAACTTACAGTAGGGTTAACTGACAGGACCAGGGTTGTTACCCCACTATCACATGCTTAAGCTTCAGGACAAGCTATAAGTTCTACGTATACACTGTCAATTTAAAGCTCCCCAACGCCAGTGCAGTGCCTATAAAGGAAATCAAGTCACATTGTGCGTGAGGCAGCATGTGAAAGCAGTTGCAAAATGGTAAGAGTAATATTCCAACGAGCCCTCAACAAATACTGTAAATTGTTCTGGGATCGAGCTGTAATAGCGTCTAGAGCCTGATAATCACTCTTTTACTTTTAATTGTTGCGGCCTGCAGTTCCGGCAGCAGTAGAGAGTGCAAGCCAGGGATAAAAGGAAGCAAGCGAACACAGCCGAAAAAAAAAGAAGCAGCGCAAAAAGGATTCGGCCTCAAAGTTGCACGCAGAGTCCGCTTTGGGAATTGTTGAATCCACAGTTCAACGTCGGTGTTTGAAGCAGCGCCTTTTGTATACAACAAGAAGGAAAGCAGGCACGTGAAAAAAAAGGCAGCAGATGAAAAAGTGAAGCTGAAGCAAAGATCGCGATGTTTGTTCGTCCTTTTGTTTCGCGTGCGCATACAGCGTAGAAGTCCCTAGAAGGTAAGGAGTTGGCAAAAATAAGACTAAAAGGATAAATTGAGCACCTGACTCTGCTCACGCCAGCCGCAATTCTCAGGGAGAATGACGTCAAATTTGGATAGGGTTCACGTCTAACTCTGAGCCCGTGGATAAAAATAATACACGAGTTGTTTTTAAAAACAAAACACCTCCAATTCACCTCGTCATCTTTCATTTCCTTTCTTTTTGTCGTTCATCGCATCCCCCGAAAAACCTTGACCAAAGCTTTCAACCAGCCCGTCTTCATCTATTGATTCAACATCAATTTTACTCTTACTTCAAGCTATACGGAGTATTTGAATTAGAGTCTTGTTTCTCACTTGACTCATCATAACTAAGCCCGTTCCTGCTGTTGAAAACGCCCGCATTATTGCTGGAAGGACTGTGTAAGTTCTTGCTCAATCCGAGTCGGCCTTCCTTCTTGTACCTCATTTTACACAGTAGTAGTTGCTTGCAACTTAGCTAGCTGTCTTTGTCGTGTAGCGTGCGGGTCCATGCATCTTGTCACAAGCAACTACGATTTTCTTCTGCGTTTTTGCTTGTGATTACCATATTTGGCGGTGTTGCACATGTTTAAACGGAAGGCGCTCAACAGTATTCTGTCTTTCTATGCACTTCTTTCACTTTCTCATTATTTTCTGATTTTACAATAAAATATGCCTAGAATCCCTTCGTTATCTAACCAATTCTTTCTCTAGATATCATCTCTTGCTTTCTCTACCACTCAAACCCTTTTTTTTTATCAACCATAGACGAGCTCTGCTTCAACAATGAGTTCGTCCGCAGTTGCCTCTTCGGGCGCTGCCCGCAATCGCCACCCCGCTCCCGCATCCGAAGCTCCACCTTTGGATGCGGCTGCCGGTGAATCAACTGATAATAGCTCCGTCGATGAACCGCTGAAGCCGCAAAAGACGTACGGCCGCACTCCTGATGGTACCGGTAAGCTATTCACTTTGCTTTTCAGAAGCCAATTCCCTCCAAGACTAACCGCAAAAAATACAGTCTTCACCGTTCCAACCACCCACGATATGGTCTCGCAGCTTCTCGACCCTCGCCAGCCCAAGAACCTCTCCGATCTTATCGTCATTGGCATTCTCGTATTGCACATTCTTGCAGCTTTTCTGCTGCCCGATTCGCTCAAGAGACCCGTTTTTGCCCTCACTTTTATCTTCTGGCGAGCCTCGTACAATATTGGAATCGGTGTCCTTCTCACTATCCAGTCCCGCTATCGCCGTCTTGTTACATTTGCTCGGCGCTGGAAGCTGTTTGAAAATCCTGAAAATGGAAACCAGCCTCGCCCGTGGCTCTACAAGCTGCTGAAACAGGAGCTCGAGGCCAAGATCCCAGAAGATTACAAGTTTGAGGAGGCGCCGATCGAGTACAATACCTGGCTAGTTTTCCGTCGTGTTGTTGACTTGATTCTCATGTGCGACTTCTTTTCCTACTGCTTGTTTGCCATGGTCTCGTCTCGCTCTCCTGAAGGCGAGTCAGCAGTCTTGTCTTTGGGCCGTTGGAGCCTTGGTATCTTCCTGGTCGGCTTTAACCTATGGGTTAAGCTCGATGCCCATCGTGTGGTTAAAGACTATGCATGGTACTGGGGTGACTTCTTCTACCTCGTTGACCAGGAGCTTACGTTTGATGGCGTTTTTGAAATGGCGCCACACCCAATGTACTCGGTTGGTTATGCTGGATACTACGGCATCTCCATGATGGCTGCTAGCTACGATGTGCTTTTCATTTCTATTTTAGCCCATCTGGCACAAATGGCCTTCCTGGTCATTGTTGAGAACCCACACATTGAAAAGACATACAATCCGCCTCCTCCCCGTGTCAGATCAAACACTCAGCCCGGATCTGGTTCCTCTGGAACTCCTGATGACGGCTCACATGCTCCTTCTGACAACTCTCAGATGGCCACTAGCCCCAGTGCTTCTATTCATGACCTGATTGGATGGAAAAATCTCGATCTTTATCGCAGCACCGACTATTTTGTTCTTTTGCTGAACTTGTACATGTTTGCCCTAACCGTTGCCACACCCTCGACGCCCATTTACCAGTTTCTTTTCGTCATCCAGGCATTTGTCCTGCGCATCTGGTATGTCGCTGGCCTTGGAATGATTCTCCGAGCTCAGTCCGAGTACAAGACCTGGACCCGTCATTTCCTCAAGTATGGTGAAGGCTCGGATGAGGCGTGGCGCCAATGGAAGTCTCTATCGCATGTCAGCATGCACCTATGCTACGGCTCGTTTATTGCTGCTTGCTGGAAGTTGTACCCTGTGCCGGAGGACTGGAGCTCCGGGTTCGCCATGCTGAAGCATGTTATCGGCTGTGGACTGATTGCTCTCCAGGCCTGGACTGCCTTTAGCATCTATGACTCTCTCGGCGAGTTTGGTTGGTTTTTTGGAGACTTTTTCTTCGACCACGAAGCCAAGCTTACGTACAAGTCCATTTACCGCTTCCTCAACAACCCTGAGCGTGTCTTGGGAACGGCCGGTCTTTGGGGCGCTGCTTTAATCACATGGAGCAGGGCCATTTTCATCATGGTGCTCGTCAGCCAAATCTTAACCATCACAATGATCGCCGTGGTCGAGAAGCCGCACATGCAAAAGATTTACGGCCGCAAGCTGCGCAACGAGGCCGGCCTGACAAAGTTTATACGCAAATCTATCCCGCTGCCTGCCCCGGTGCAGACGTTGCAGAAGAGTGTCGACAAGGCTGTCGATGACACGGCGCACTTTGTCTCAGATTTCCTTGCGGCCGCGCGGCCCATGTTGGCGTCAGGTGTACAGGACTTTGTCAAGGAGTCTTCGGCACTGTTCAACGCGTATCCGGCCCGGCTGACGGTGACAAGACTCTCTCCTGACTTGGCTGGATACGATCCCAAATTGTACTCGCTGGAAGTCACCGCGGGTCCTTCCGCCAAAGAACCCACCACCGGCAACAAGACTATCCGCCTCGACTACGGCGCTCCTATCCATGTCAAGTGGATGGCCCCTGCGAATCACAAGTCGCGCGACTGGATTGGCATGTACGAAGTCACATCCAACAAGTCGCGCCAGACCACCGAAGTTCCTTCGCAGGGCCGCTGGACGCCCATACAATCCGGGTTCTACGATGCCACCATCTCCGAATCAAGCATTCTCTTGCCCAGCCGCCCCATCACCAAACTCACCTCCTCATCGCCCGAACTCGTGACTGGTGAAGTTATCTTCTCCGGCGACAAACTCTTCTGGAAGCAAGGCGTCTACGAATTCCGCTACCACCACGACGGCAACCACGCCGTCATGGCCATCTCGCAGCCCTTTGAGCTGCACATTCCGTCCTTCTCCGACAACGCTGCCACAGACTCCGCTTCCGTCGCGCCCGTCTATCTCCAGCAGGAAGTCGAAGCGGCGCTGCTCCCCGTCGTGCAGAACTGCCTGGATCGCGACCCGGATATCGCGCCGGCGACGGTAGACGAACGGTTCGGTGCGCATGTGGAACGCAACTCAAAGTATGCCACGCGCGTGGTGTATGCCGTGCAGCAGATGTTTGGCATTGAGTTTGCGCCGGCGGTAGTGCCGGCAGATGGAAATGTGCATCGCTTAGCATGGCGGATATGTAACGCCAAGCAGGTTCTGGTAAGTTTTGCTGGAGCTAATCTAGGGAGATTTTTATAATTCTAACATGTTCTTCAGGCTCCTTATAGCATGAGTGTATCAAACGGGAGAACGACGCCGACATCCGAGTCTTTTAAGGAGGAAGATGGCCTACAATTTTGAATTCGAGATTTATGAACTTGGTACTACTACTTGTGCCGCACCCCACTTTCCCCTTTGTTAGTGGTACTGACTCGACAAGTTCGTCAGCTTAGAAAGTTGTTAATTGTGATATTTTATGGTGAGCAGCCCAAAATTTCTCTGCTCAGTACCCAATCTGGCATCGTATATTCCCACGCGAAATCAAGATAGACGTAAAATAGTTCCATCAGTCAATCAATCAATCAATCAATCAATCAAAGAGCTTCTCAACATCGTCGAGCACAACAAAGAAACAAAGACGCTTGGAATAAATAAAATATGTTGATTAAATGATAATGTCTATGTTCTATACTATTCTTTGTCGAAGAAAAAATAATTACGGTAAAGCATGCAATGTAACGAATGAATGGTTATACGCGGACTCAGAAAAGGAACCCCCCCCCCCCCCGGTTACTTATCTGTTTTTAGCGTCACAGTCGTAACCTCCTCCCCGCCCCCTTCACGAGGCGGCGTCTCCACCGGCGCTGGAATCACCGTTGTCGCATTCACTGGCGTCGCAGGAATAGACACCAAGGTGGGCACGACCGACGCCGTGTTCGGAATCGTCACTGGCGCAGGAGCCTTGGCCTTGCCCTGCCGTCTGCCGACAATTGCCTCGGCCCAGTTCCACGCACTGCTCCCCGAGCCAGATGAAGCCTCAGCCTGCGCGTCTTCTTGGCGCTGGGCTGGTTTCTTAAGTTTATTCCGCTGTCTGGGCACAGACGGCTCGCGCTGAACGGACTCGTCAGCCACAGTAGTAGCAGCAGAAGTGGCGGCGGCGACGGCGGCGGCAGGCGTATTAGGTTTGGAGGATTCCGAGAGTGGGGGACTGAGAGGGCCGGAGTCGCTGTCAGGTTCACTGTCGTTCCAGTCTCTATCGCTCCATGTCATTGAGTCTTTGCGCTCGAATTCGGCGGGCTCGAACACGGCGTGGTGTGAGGAAACGGGGGATATCGGATCGTGTCTGCTGGAGCGGCTGGTCTTGCGCAAAGAACGCATATCGGGGACTGAATCCTTTGCCTCTAGTGTCTCCGAGGTTGTGTGTATCAGAGTAAGAGGCTCCTTCTTTACAATCTGTGGCGGTGACTGCTGTTGGCCATTTTGACTGCCAATCTTTCCGTCCACTTCCGTAGTCTCTCTGCCGTTCTTGTTAGGAGGCATACTTGGATCCATGGCACGCTCACGCGTGTCGTCATCGTCAACAGAGAGCCGCGCCGAGGCCAAATCACTAAAGTGAGATTCTACCACATGGTGCACCACTGGCCAGCCATATGCATTGGGAAACATGCGGCGCACGATAATGTTGTTGTGTGCGTCAGGCTCCAGTTTGACCAGGACCTTTCTCCAGGAAAGGCCGCGATGGTACGCCCGAGCAATTTTCTCCTCGACACGCATTGTAGCATTACCAGCTTCCTCATCACCCTTAACTAGCTCAGGCTCCTTCTCCTTGACTTTTTCGGCCTTGTGATCCTTTTCCTTCTCTGCCTTTTGTTCGGAAGAGGTAACAACCGCCATGCTGGAAAAGTCGGTAGCTGGTTGTTTTGTGACAGGGGAAGCAGGGGAAACAGGGGGACCGTTGGCCGAGGCTTCTCCTTTTTTGCTACACGAAGACCGACGAGAAAGAGTCTTGCGTTTGGTAAGGCGTTTCTTTAGCGGAGGAGAAATGTCTTCTGGGTGGTAAACACGGTCGTGGAAAATGGTTCGCGCACGCTTTAAGGGGTCGAGTAGATAAGGCACGTCGGGGACCTTGGGGTTGAGGATGTCGTGAGCGGACTCGAAAAAGGTTGTTCGGGGGGGAGCAGAAAGGCCGTTTCCTTCTTCAAACTCCGAGCCTGTAGTAACCCGTGATTGGGGATTGAAAACCTGATGAGGGCTGGGACTGGGCAGCGGCGATGCAGACACCATAGCATTCTCCTCGCTAGAAAGCGTTTGACTGCGACGGTAAATTAGTTGTTGTTTGTCCGAAGGCTCATGGGGTTTAACTGGCTCGCTGCTTTTGAACAGAGAGAAAAAGCCAAAGAAAGGACTGGGGAGCCCTGATGCCGTCGCAGATGCCGCCTCGGTCGAGATTTCCTGTGACGCTGAAGCAGCTAATCGGATGCTCTGTCGGCCGTCCTCCTTGATATCATCGTGCGAAGGCTGCGGGACCTCGCGCTGGTTGGCTTCGCCTCCAAGAAGCGGCGTCGGGGGCGCTTGAGGGGCGGCAGATGAAGAATCAGCTATAGACAAAGGAAGACCGTTTGCGTTTTCATCATCTTCATTGTCCTCGTCCTCAGTTATAATTCGCTGCCCCTGCCGATGATTTGTGTTTGCACCCGTCAACTCAGCCCAACCAGCAGCAACCACTGTCTCAACCAATCCACCATCTCTGCGCGCCTTTTCCACACGCCCCAGACCCTGCCAATCAAGAAACAGCAAGCAGCTGGTGCGCAGCGGTACAATGCCGTCATTAACCACGTTTGAGTACACTGTACGATTGCGGAACTTGCGAAGCGCCGTATGCGCCGGTCCAGTCGGTAGAATTCTAAGCAGCGGCTTAGACTCTGGTTGGCTCTCGCCAAGAACCTTTTTGTGTGCAGTTTCACCGAGATTGCTGACGATGGCGCTCCATCCGCTGCGAGCAAGGGTTGGAGGGCGCCACGTCAGGCCCAGGTCCTGACCCGTGCGGCCAACAAGGCCAAAGTCGAGGGCAAACTTGACATACATGGGGTTTTCGTTGCTCAGACCCAGGAATGGTGTGGCTAGCGCAACGAAGTTGATGGGCCGAATGTAATCAAAGAACCGCGGTGAGTGTTTCTGGATATAGGCAACAGCATAGGTCTGAATAAGACCACCAAGAGAGTGGCCCAGGAAGCTGATGCTGGTAATTTTGTACGGCAAATCGAGATCGGGGATAAAACTCTCGCGGCGAATTGTGCTACGGTGATGGCTCGGTTCCGACATTATCGAATCGTGGTCACCCTTGTGGTCCTTAGCCCCCTTAAGAGCATGGGCCAGAGACTCACCGGCGCCTCGTGAAATCTCGGGGTGGTAGGGCTGATCCGGATACGTCAACGCCAGAACATACCGGGCCAGGCGCTTACCCAAGAACTTGATTCCGCGTTCTGTGCGTGTGGCGTTCCCGGTATATCCTTTGACCACCACCTCCTCGTCGTCGTCATCGTCGTCGTCATCGCCAAGGTCATTATCGTGGTTATCGATGTATGAATTTCCAGGAGTCGGAAGTCCATTCGGGCTTTCGTTTCGAGAGCTGCTTCCGCTGGTCGAACTTTCATTGGGCGAGTCGCTTGTATTAGTCGTCGGACCCTTGGCAGCTCGTTGCCGAGCCCGGCGCTCTTTTGCCCGCCGGGCCTTGGCATCGGCACGTGCTTTTTTTGCCCCTGCATCAATGCTTTCCTTCAAAAAGAGAAGATCCGCCCCCAGGTTGCTGTGAAGGCCGTGCGTGAGAATCACCAGGTGAATCTTTTTCTTCCTCATTTTGGGCGGCGGCTCGCCTTCAAACAGCTTTCCTGCAGCCACGGCAGCTTTGCGCCGCTCTTCCCGCACCTCATCGGCAAGGCGCATGCGATCTTTGCCAACGTCTGACCATCCGGGTATGCGCGGCTTGTTCCAGAGTGCTGCTGTGTCTTCAACAAGAACATGGATAGCCCGCGAAAAGATACCCTTGTTGGGGCCTTGTGGTATTTGACCATGCGACTGGGTGCTACCAGGAGGCCCTGTTGACGGCAACATGCCACTCTCCATGCTATCAGCTGCAGCCGCCGCTGTTGCAAAGCTCAGGTTCAAAGACTTGTGATCCCGCGCCACCACCACTTCGTATCCCACCGAAGCTGTTATCGAAAAAACAACTTGCGACGCAACCTCAATCACCCACGAGACAGACCGGTTTGCTGCGCCAGCGCCAAACGACCCGTCTTCACCCACACCAGCAGTCTGGCGCGCTTCTTCGGGCACAATCAACTCGCATTCCCATGAGCCACCGGCCTTGACCATGGGTTCAAACTCGGGCACGCCATAGCGACGCGCGTTGGCAAACTTTTTGTTGGGGTCGAATGTAGCAGGGTAGGCGGCAACTGAAAGACTATACGGGCCGTGGACGAATGCAGCTCGAAGGGCGAGGTTGGAGGTGTTCCGGATTCGTAGGTACAGCTTTTCCGGTGACGGGAGAATGCGGTCTAAAGATGGAGTGTAGGTTACTGTAAAGCGCACCACATCTCCTATTTTGACACTACCAGACTGCAAAAGGAGCAACATGGCGGCAGACTCGGGTAGTGAAAAGATTCAAGTATTGTGTTTCTGGTACGTTGCGAAGATCATAGGAGATGTCGGGAGTGTAAACTTGGTTCAGTCGGGGTGTCGAGGCAGCAAGAGCTGATAGGGGATTGTTTTCGTAAATCGTTTGTCGTATTGTCACGATGTTTGTGGTCAAGGGTTTGCCGATTGCGACTTGAATGTCGTGTGAGCCGAATCGTGGGCAAATCGTTTCGTTGGGGAGTTCGGTGGGCTCAGAAAAAAAAAAGATGTGCGATCAAAGCAGCCTCTAAACTAGGAAGAAATTCACGACTCCAGGTGGGAGGTAAGAAAGGATAGAAGCTTGGGGCAATATGCCGGAAAATCGAAACAAGGGACGTGTGTGTATTATCGGTGCGGCGCGGAAATAAGGAACGAGGAAGAATAAAAAAGAAAGAAAAAAAAAAAGAAAAAGGATCCTGGAGCTACAGCATTTGTTAGCATGTGTTGGCACAAGGAGTTGGTTTGGCATGGCAAGTTGGCGATCGACAGGGTTCAGCTCATGTAGCAGGTAGTCAGTCTCCATACCAAGAAGATTTAATTGCCCAAATCGTCGGCCCAATCACAACTTCAAACTCTGTTATGTTTTTGTTTTTTGGCAGCAATACCGACGGATCTGCAAGTGGTAGGCGAGACCAAGAACAATAAGTCCTCAAGAGGGAATTCAGCCCAGTGGAGTCTCAATGCCGAATATGACAAAGAGAAACCAACGGCCAAGCAGACAAACAGGAACGACCGCTTGCTTGGCGAGGCGCGGCTAGTAATGGCGGTGCGAGAGCAATCAAGAAGACAAACGTCATCCAGAACAGCAATGCGAAGCAAATAGCACAACACGCAACAAAAGACAAGGGCAGATATTGTGATACAGGCTGTATAAAAGAAGTCATAAGAGCAACCCCTAGAGAAAGGAGTGGACTTGTTGTCTGCGGGTTAGCCAGCCGGCGGATAACTACTGTGCAGCGGAATTATTTGCAGGAAGGAGGGGCAAAGATGGGCGATAGCTGAATCATACATACCAATTGAGAGATAATGACGATAATAGGTCCGTCGAATGGCAGAGCAAAAAACACCAAGGCTGAAGTTGTTTGGTTGAGGTTTAATTAAAGAGGAATTGGCACAAGGCTACAAATCCAGTTGAGCGGCAAGAACGTTATAATGATCGCGTGCCTTCTTTCTTACACCAAAATCCCAGGGCCGAAAAACCTCCCGCTTTCTGTGACTCGCAATAACACAATCACCGGCGTCAGAATTCCGGACTCTCCGTATTTATTCATCCGAGATTTATTTCCAACATCCCTCGTCCTTTTGTTTACGAAAAAAAGAAGAAAAAAAAAGACATCATCCCTTGGTAATCCTGCTATGTGATACCACAGAAACAAGTAAACCTTATTCCGCAGCTGCCGAGCAAAGAAAGACAAATCAATCCAACCTCTTTTGGGAATGCCGTCATCGCCAACAACAAAAAGTTCATTTTTAGCGGCGGTAAATCAAAATCACATGCATCTTTTTTAGTGCCCGCAGCTTCTCTTTTGTATCATAAACTGTAGTATAGCGGAGCTTGCTTGGCAATTTCTTATGGCGGACTTTAGTGGGGTTTAACCTTATTGTTAGTGGCTTTTGCGCCCAACTTTAGCGATTGAGATTACAAAAACAAAGCATGGCATAAAACATCATAAAATAAATACAAAAAAAAAAAGAAAGCAAAAAACTGAAAATCAGACAAAAAGAAAATACATACAGAAAATATCCCATGCAAATAATATCCCACATCATTATGTCTTTGCTAAACCCAAGAATGCCGTCTTCCCAGAATCCCCAAATCCATTCATTCCGTTTCCCGTTCTCCAAAATAAACCGTCCATCCCATCGTATCCCATCCACCTGTTTTTGTTTGCTTATTTAATCTGCTGTTAACAATTTGCTGATAGTACGTTGCCGGCGTGCCGTAGTTGTTGTTCTCGGTTCGAGTGAGAGTAGCTTCTTCGAATACTGCTTGCTGAATTGTCGAGTCTTTTACAAGTTGGCGTTATGAGTGTCGAGAAATACCGGTAGAAACGTGTTGTCGAGAAATTAACAAGAAAAATTAACAGTGTATGTAAATCAATCTCGTATGGGGGTGGCCGGAGTGTCCGCAGGAGCGCCAGCGGGAACATGCTCGGCCCATTCACTGACCCTGGTCATCCCAGTTCCTACACCTGTCAGACCAGCCATCGCTGAGGACTTTACGTTGTCGACTTCGCGGTCGTCGTACCTGCGGCGCCGTCTGTTGGGCGCATGCCCAGAGGCATCATCATCGTAATCAGGCGGCACAGGCGGGCCGCCCCGGCCGCCGTGTCGACCACCACCGCCACCTGGAGGCATTAGTTCTCGGGAAGGGCCTCCCGGTCCGGAGCCGTACATGCCGTCGTTGTAAGGCGCACGGGGGTGCATCATCGGAGCGCCGGGAGTGTTTGATGGAGGGAGCATTGGCCGGCCTCCGCCGTATGGAGGCATAGGACCATTCATTGGGCCTTGGCCACCCATAGGACCCATCGGTCCCATGTGCCCCATAGGGCCCATAGTTGCCATAGGAGGCCCCATAGGAGGCCCCATAGAAGGTCCCATAGAAGGTCCCATAGGGTGACCCATGTGTCCGGGTGCGCCCATTGGTCCCATCGGTCCCATTGGTCCCATCGGCCCCATCGGTCCATTCATCGGACCCTGACCTCCTATAGGTCCCATAGGCCCCATAGGTCCCATAGGTCCATTCATTGGACCGTGGGCGCCCATAGGCCCCATAGGACCCATTGGTCCCATCGGGGGCATAGGACCAGATCCAGCCATAACGCCCATTGGGCCAGGCGTACGCATACCTGGGCCCATGTGACTTGCGCTCATGGGACCAGTCATAGAGCCTCCCATAGGAGGGCCATTGGGGTGAGAGCCACGCGGGCTGGGGTGGTTTCCATAGATGGGTGCTGTGTGCGGAGAAGGAGGCATACTCTTGCGGTTCGAAAGCCGGTCTCCTAGGCGGCGTTCAGGCGAAGGCCCACGGTTACGCCGTCCCTTTGAAAACTCACCGGCAGTACTGTGGCGCTCGTATCCACCAGGTACGCTTCCTCTAGGGCCAGCATCGGCTGGGGGCATGCTGTGAGCAGCGCGACCACCGTCATCATACACGTCATCATCAGCGGCAGAGTTAGGCGCACCTCTGGCACTTCTGAATCCAGCACCACCACGGTGGCGACCGCCAGGAGGACCGCGTGGCTCAACATAACCAGCGTCGTAATCGCTATCCTCATCCTCGTCCATATCATCGGCATCTCTGGCACCTTTGCGGCGGCCAAGCACAAGCTCGTTACCCCGGGGCTCAGGAACACGTCTAGAAAGACGCTCTTCATCAAACGCAGGAGGAGCTGCAATGCTGTGGCGGTGTCTGGATTGGGCGCGAGGCGCAGGACGGAAATCTCTGGCCTGTCGCTCACGGCGGGCCTCATGCGCATTTGGCATTGGCTCAGCGCCAAATTCTCCAGGAACGCGACGACCGAAAGCAGCCGGTTCGGTCTGCATCTCGCGCTCGTTGCGGAAGTCCTCGGGGTCATAGGCATCGGCGCCGTACTTGTCTGCTGGGTACTTGGCATTGGCATATTCATCGTCATAGTCATCGGCAAGTTTTTGGGCAGCCTGACGCCCATGATCAAACTTAGCATTGGCGCCATAGCGAGCAGCTCCAGGGCCGGCACCTCCTGCAGGGGGGCGAGCATAAGGATCTTGCCCATATTCATCTCCGTAGCCTTGGCTAGCCAAGTACTTTTCCGCGGCGGCCTGCATGTTGGCATAATCTTGGGCATATTCGTCTTCGTAAGCATGAGCACCAGCAGCCCGCGAAGCAGGGCCAGAAACAGCGCGACGATGTTGGAAACCGCGGCGGTCTGCATATTCAGCAGCGGCGGCAGCAGCAGAAGGCTCTCTGCGGAAATCCTGCCGGTACCCAGCCATGTTGCTAGCAGCAGCACCAGCAGGAAGATCGTACTCTTCATACTCGGCGGGATATTCATCGTTGTAGTCCATGTATTCACCGCGATAGTCGGCGGCAGCGGCGGCGGCAGCAGCAGCAGCAGCGCGTTCACGAGCGCCCATTGCAGCAGTCATTTCTGTACGAGCACCTCCGTAGCCTCGCTCGTAAGCCGCTGATGGCTCTCTAGTGCGCTCTCTGGAAGGGGGGTACTCCTGGCCCTTGGCACCATATTCGGCCTCGTACCCTTCGTAGTAGTTGCGATCGAATTCGCGAGGCGCAGCCTCACGTCCAACGTCACGAGAGCCAGCACGGTTGTAGAACTGGCCGCCAGCCGGGGCGCCGGCACTCATGCGGGCACTCAGACGCTGGTCACCGCGCATCAGTCTAGCAGGATGGGCCATTTCGTCGTCGTCGTGAAACTGTTCAAAACCTCCGGCGTAATCGGGGTCCGCGGGACCGAGAAGGGGGTCAAATTTAACTGAGTTGCAGTTGCAATGCTTCCACTTTCCACCGCAGGTCGTGCAGAACTCGGCACCACAGCGACTGGGAGTAAGACAAGAAGCGTTAGTGACGGGTTGTTCAGCTCCTTGTGACAAGAGAGAACCGAAGCTTAATTTAATTCAAGTGTAGTGGAGGCAGGGGAGTCGCAAGCTTCCACTTGTACGGAGAGAATAGTTCAAGGGAGGCACCAGATGAACTTACCAGGTAATGTAGTCAGAGCCTTCGCGTTGTTCAACAACAGCCTTACAGTCGTAGCAACGTTGCCAGCCGTTAACTATGGTAGGCTCACGACGGGGCGTAGGAGCGGTTCGAGCTGAGCCTGAGCCTACTTCGTCTTGGTCTCTAGCACGGTCTCGGTTATGCCGTGTGAGAGCCCGCTTGTCAGGATAAGGCTCACTGTAGCGGTCGTCGTTATTGTCGTCGTCTTCGTAGAGGGTGTCGTCGTTAATATGGCGATCTCCAAAGTCACTCTCGGCGGCACGGCGTGGAGTCTGTGCTTTTTTCTTGCTAGCAAGACGGCGATCAAAAGCCTTTTTGAAGGTGTCGTCAAAATGGGTATCGACGAGTTTAAGTGGGATAACAGAATCGCAAACACAGCGTGGTGGGAATTCAGCTGAGGGGTCGGTGACGGAGTCCTTGAACACTTTCTTCAGGCAGCTGTGACACCACAGATCGGTGCAGTCAAGTTCAATAGTCTGATGAGCCGGGATGTCTTCGAAACACTGAACGCACGAAAGTCTAATGACGTAGAAGAGTAAAGAGACGAGTTAGCCAAAAAAAATGTTCAGAAAACTTGCTCTGTTGAGACAGGGCTGAAAAGAAAGAAAAAAAAAAAGGAAAAGAAAAAGAACGTGGTGAAGCGAAGTCTGCAGCGCACAAAGAATAAAACTGCAGAAATGGCAAGAGAAAACAAGAAGATGTAAAGCAGAGTTTAACAAGCGTCAGGGCACAACGGACAAGGAGGGCAATGCGCCGCCACGTCACAACCCAAACAGGCACTCGCAGTAGAAGCTCCAGATTTGGGCAAAGACATAAGCGTGAAAATGTACAAGCGGCGCCACAGCCAATCACAGGTTCCACTCTGTGACTTTTGCTTACAACTATAATGCCAGCCCCGGTGTAACGGCTTTGAGGCCCATCGATAAGGGCGATGCAAACACAACAACGGGTGCATATATGACGGATGCATATATGATGGTATGAAAAATCGGACTTACTCTTGTTTAGCTGCGGTTTTGCTGGAGCTCTTGTTTAACTTGGCGCCAGACCCAGCAGTCAGCGGTGTGCCAGTTCCACCACGTCCAGATACTTTCGACTTCCGGGACACGGAGTTTCTATTAAGGCGAGTGACAAGGCACACGGTTAGGAAGATGTTTCACAGTACTGAAGACGTAACAGGCAGTAAATCAGAAGCAAAATGGCCCTTGAGGGATTCCACGAAAGTATGGCTGCCAATTCTGGTAGCTGACAGGGAGTAGATGGAGGGGTAGAAAACAAAAGGGAAACAAAACGAGGCAGGATTTATGAAGAAAAAGGAAAATGAATGAAAATAAAAAGAAAAAAAGTGGGAGGGCAGGACAACGTTGTTGAGTTCCAAGGTGCAGATCAACCGACCTTGGCCTATCAATGCAGGTCAGGTTAAGCAAATAAAAAATATAAAATAAAAAAAAGCCTGTTGACTGTCTTGTTTTCAGCACCGCTGGATAAGTTTGAGGTGGGAAGTGGATTGTATTGAATTGGATTGGGCAGATTTTCCCGTAATGCTGCAGGCAAAGCAAGGCTTGGGCTGCCGAGAATATTCAATGCAAACAAGGCAATCAATCAATCTGCAGAAGAATAAAGGCAAGCCGGCTGGAGTTTGGGAAAGAGAGGAGAGTAAAATATAGCCTTTTGGTGCAGCTTAGCTTTGGGCTGCCACTAGGCTGGGCTGGGCTGAATTGGATCGGATTGGGCGCAAATGGCATAAGCATAAAGTAGCGGGGATCGATATTGGAATGGACGACAGAGCGAGAAGGGTGAGATCACAATAGTAAATGCAAAGATAGTCAAAGATAAACAGGGATTCCGGGGTGTATTGACCGGGGTGGTTTGATGGATGGGAATGAGATCAGTCGGTGTTGGAAAGAGAGAAAAAAAAAAACTGACAAGTGACAAATGCAGTTTTGTATATGAGAATAACTGGTTACCCTCTCCAACGCAATAAGCACTGCATCTGCATGGGCACAGGGCAACAACTTACCAGGCTGCCCATACTCAGTCTGTCCTTCCAGCTTCTGTTACATAGCACCACGTATCGTGCTTGTGCTGGATATAGTGTGGTGTGGCATGTTTGACAGCAAATCAAAACGCAATGAAAGAAATGCAATCTCCCTCTGTCGCTCTCTCCATCTCTTTTTTTTTTGTCTGCACTGCCTGCACCTGCACTGCAGCGTGCATAAAAGAGCAGGTGATGGTTGTTATGGGCGGAGGAGTAGCAGCGGGACACAAAAAAGTAGACCAGGTGTGGTAGAAGGAGTAGAAAGGTGCAGGGGCTGAGGGACAAGGCAAAAAAGAGGAAGAAGAAAAAAAAGAAAAAAAGAAAAGAAAAACCGACGTCAAGATTGCTCGACCGGCTGCCGCTGGGCAGGCGGGTTGACACTGCACTTTAGTCACTTTGTTGAAGAGTTTCACTCTCCGCCAAATAAACGAGAATCCAGTAATGCAGGAAACTCGCTGAAGCGACCAAGCAGGCAATCAAAACCATGTATAGATATGATCCAACAAGGTACGTTTTGGTGGGGTGGATAGGATATGAGAACTCACCGTTTAGTGATTCCGCCGCTCTTTTTACCGCCCAAGCGGTCTTTCGGTGGTACGCTCTGGCTGCGATCGCTTCTGAAACTGGCTCTGCGGGCCGATGAACGGCGTTGTCTGCTGGCGGCTCTGAGCTTTTCATCGATATCGTCGGGGTCACTATCGCTGTACGCATTTTCCGAATCGTCGTCGTCATCCTCGTCTTTGGTGTAATAGTCGTTCTCGTTCTCGCTCGGCTCTGTGTCGTAGCGTCGGCGGCTACTTGCTCGTTTGCCGCTCTTCTTGGACGGTGCAGGCTTAGAGGCACCCGAAGAAACCGACGGCTCAGATGCTTCAAACCTGCCGACCGTCGGGCCGCGAGATGCAGCTCTCGCTCTAACCGAGCTACGGCGCTGGATACTTTTGCCGCGCTCAGACTCGGAATCGGAGTCGGTTTCTTCGGTATCTTCTTCTTCGTCGCTTAGGTCGTCGGAATCGGTGTCAGGGGTGCGGTTTCGGCTAGAACCTGGCGTCGGCAGGTGATGCGATCGAGAGCTCTCAGAGACTTGACCACCTCTGCGGGAGCTCACGGGCGACGGCGGACGCCGAGAGGTAGCGGACTTTTGCGGCGCTGGTGCCTTGCCTGTTGCAGCTCTGCGGCCATCTTTGCGCGTGGCTGGAGCATCATCAAATTCATCGTCGTCGTCCCAATCGGCTTGTCGGCGGGGTTTGCCAGTGCGCGCGCGCTCGTGGGCCACCATGGAATGTGAAATTTAGTGCACTGGGCCGCACGTATAAAGCCAGATATGGTGCACCGCAATGGCAGATGTAAAATATTTGGTCGAGTTTGTTGCTTGTCGTCGCGTTTGAGTAATACAATAAAGCGGAAATAGGTTCAGGGTCCAAATACTAAGTCTAAAACAAGAGCTTCTAAGCTTAAGAATAGTGGAAACTTTGAATCCAGAGACGGGAGCTTTTCGCACTAGGGCCGTCAAGATGTCTCGGTTTGGTCCCAAGGCCAAGTAATTGCTGAGGGATCCGATGATTTGCGCGGGTTAGTTTGCGGGGTGTTGAGAATGAGAGAAGAAAACAAAACAGCCGCGTGTTGATTGATCAAATTGAAACAGAATTGCGTTTGCCTTTGCGTTTGCCTTTGCGTTTGCCTTTGCGTTTGCCTTTGCCTTCGCTAGCGAGGTTGGAAGCGGGAAAATCTAGCTTGCTCAATTTTTGAAACGCACTGAATCCAAAAAGAAAATGCTGCAAGGATGGGGCAGGCAATAAAAGCAAAAAGGTTAACAAAGGTTAGCTAGCACCCTTTTTCTCGCCAATGTCGTCATCCGGCGATATTTTAGACTTTGTTAACTGTCAATCGCGTTTTTGAGGTCGCGAATCCAAACACAAAGTACTCATACAGATTCATCTATGCTCTGAATGGACAGGCGCAAATGCAAATCCAAATACGAATGCGCCAATGCCAGGGATGCATCATGTTATATTCGACCAGCCCAGCTGCCAGTTGTTAATTAACTTACCGGTGGCAAGATTAGTTTGGCTTGTTTCAAGTGAACGCCAGCCAATCTGATAATTATCCAGTCAAGTATGATATACTATGTGTTTGTGGAAAGAAAAGGGCGAGGTTGGAACAGCACAGCTCGGTGCAAGCTGCGGATTCCTCCCTTCAATTCCGTCATTTTCTCTGTGTAGGTTATATGGAAGTACTGTACCACACCACCGAGATGGTCAAAGGACCAAACACAACTTGGAGGTGTGGCGGTCTTATAGGCAATCAAGTCATGTTCTCAGTACGTTAAGCGCTTCACGAAAAACAAAGCCAAGCACCCGAGCCAAGAAACTTACCGTGTCAAACAATCAAAGACATCTTGCAGTGATATTTTGACAATACGTGGTGAACATGAAAACATTCCTGCTGTCCGAATGGAAACGGGGACTTGCGCTTCTGACCCAAATGTAGAAAGTCAAACAAGGCCGTAAACTCAGCACCTAGATGCAGATAAATCGGCACATCAGTACTTTAAACTTGACCGGGTTTTCCCCTATTGCCTGCCTAGATTCAAAGCTTCGTCATGTATAGCACAGCAATACTGTGTCATGTGAGTCTCACTCTCGCAAACGCCTTCAAGACTATGTACAATATTTTGCTTTCAGGTTGATGGCATATTACGATCCTTTTCGTGTTGCTACTAAGCATCATTTACATTTCAGGTCTTGCCAATCCTCCAAATGAAATCACATTTTTGAATAAACAAATCAAGATCTTACAACCACATTTCCTGAGTCTTGTAGTTAACATTGATGTTATTTTGAATATCCTCTAACCCCCAATAGATAACTTAACCTTAACAAAACTCCCAAAACTTTTATGTTGCCTTGAACTCTAACTTCCTTGTATGTTCAAGCTTAGACTTCAGTCATGGCTTCATCTTCATCGTCCTCCTTGATCTCGACAACGCGCTCCTCCTCCTCGTCCTCAGCATCTTCAGATGCCTCATCCCGCTTCAAAACCTGAACCAAACGGTCACAGGCTTCTCTGACGTCCTCATTATCCACGCGCGCGTGGTTCTCGCGGACAGTGGCGTAGACGTTGATAGTGCGGAGGTATTCGCGGATAGGACGAGTCGTCGTCAAGAGAGTCAGAGTCTCAATGTGCGTTTGGATGATGGTGGGGTCCGAGTCGCGGGCCTTGTCAGGAGGCAGAAGTTGCAGATCCGGAAGCATCTCGAGCATGTCCTCGGCATCGTACTCCTCGCTACCAGTGATGGGAAGCAGGACGTAAGGAACAATGTTAATCTCGTTCTCGTCAATGAAGAGCGGGTGAGCATCAGTATCAAAGGCGACGTTCTTGATAATGCTGGCGACACCCTTGCGGCGGATGTGCGACTGGTGCTCGGTGAAGACCTTAATCTTGTTGAGGGGGTACTCGCCGTCGTACTCTTGCTTGGTCAGAAAGAACTTGCGGATGTCGGCGTGCTTGGAGAGGTCGGCAAAAACATAGGCCAAATAGTCGTAGTTGGCATTCTTGTTGTAGCCGCGGGTCGAGCCCTTGACAAAGGCATCCATGAGTTGGTTCAGGACGACATCACTGGTGGTAAGATTCTGGACAGGCGGTAGCTTCTTATCAATGATGGGTTTCATGCCATCACACTTGGTCATATTAGCCATAAGCATGGCTAGTGAGTCGGCATTGTGCTCATCTTGCATCTAGTGAGTGTCAGTACTTGGATTTGAACAGGGTCCGGTTGACAGACATACCACCATCTTGAACAGCACAGTGTTGACAAACGGCTCATCCGTAGCAAAGTCTTTCAACAACTCATCATCACCAGACAGGTTCACCAGGATGTTGACGGCGTTTTCTGATATTTCCTGACTTAGGGTTAGCCCAATGTAAAGTCTTATATGCAACTTTAAGTGTTTCTTACGGGCTTATCCCGAATGAGAAGTTTTAATCCCTTGATGGGCTTGCCATTGTTGATCTTGAAAATGGACGGCTGCGAAATGGAGTAGGGCAGCAGGTGCTCAACGGCAGCCTGTCTGACCTGAGGGTTGGGGTTGGTAATAAATCCCACAAGCTATGTACATTAGCGACTGAATAAAAAGAAAAAAGGTGAAAACGGATGGTACGTACCTCTTCAAGCTCGGTAGGCATTGTGGTGAATTTTAGGGGTTGAAAATGGAGGGGAAAAATCAATCAAATAAAGGCTAGCTCCAAAAAAAATTCAAGCTCCGTAAGTACGTGAGATCAAGTCTCTAAATATCTTTTTTAAAGATCGTGATGGCGGGGTGGTCGTGGTTTTCAATTGCCCCTCCATCGCAGTCCCTAATGCTAAAGCGCAGACGATCTGCAGTGACGCATATGGCCATAAGTATTTTGACGCTGTAAAAGGTGCCCTAGCAATTTTGCCGTATTTCACCGCTAAAATTTTCTGCTAGGCCATTGCGGGGAGTACGAAAAAAAATCTACTGGGTCCATAGGATTGAACGACAAAAATCGCTTATCTTATCGCAGTGATTTCACTTTTCTTGTGGGCGAGTTTGACTTTGAAGCCATCACAAACCACCGGCGAAGAAGCGCAATTGCTACAGTCTTGTTTTATTTGATTGATATAACCGACTGTTTTCTTGGTACTCACCGCTAAATCTCATTTTTTAATCTCGACCTCCATAAACAAGTGGAAGAATCGCCCAATATGCCCAAGGCTACTACTCCCTCGTCGGCCGCGCGCCGAAGACACAACCCGCTCGAGCTGGACTACATGCAGACCGGTGCTCCGCTCAAGAACAAGGCGCCCAAGCGCGTTAAGAAAGATGACGAGGCTGGTCCCGGCTTCGTCGACGCCAAGCAGTCGCGCACCATTCTGAAGCTGGGTCAGAGCCTAACACAAGAAGACCAGGACGAGCACTCAGTCCAGGACACCGCCGGCCCCAAGAACGAGTCTTTCGACTACAACGCCCGATTGGCCGACCTGGAATACGCCGATGATGACGATGACGAGCCGACTGCCCAGACCCCCGGCGATGACGACGAGGCGTGGGGCGATGAGGATGAGGAGGTCGAGAACGTCGATGTTGACCCCGAAGATCTGGAGGCCTACCGCAAGTTCCTGCCTGAGCTGAACCAGGATCCGTTGCTGGCTCACGGCTGGGATCAGAAGCCCGCGAGCGGTGCGGCTGGTCTAGATGAGGAGCCGACCAACCTGGCTGATATCATCATGGAGAAGATCATGCAGCACGAGGCGGAGATGGAGAGACGGGAGACTGGCCCTGTGGATGACGGCGAGCTTCCCGAGAAGGTTGTTATTGTGTACACCAAGATTGGCGAGATTCTGGGCCGTTGGAAGAGCGGCAAGATTCCCAAGCCGTTCAAGGTTCTGCCTACAATCCCCAGAGTAAGTCCCACTGCATTTCTTTTTTTTTTTCCGACGTGTGGTTATCTATGACACAGACTTGCTAACAATATGCACAGTGGGAGGAGATCATCCAGCTGACGAAACCCGAAAACTGGACCGCCAACGCCGTGTACGAAGCGACCAAGATCTTCACTTCCGGAAAGAATGACACCGCCCGCGTGTTCCTGGAGCACGTGCTGTTGCCCCGCGTGCGCGAGGACATTTACGAGCACCATAAGCTCAACGTGCACCTGTTCAAGGCCGTCAAGCGTGCGCTGTACAGCCGCTCGGCCTGGTTCAAGGGCTTTCTGTTCCCCATGGTCAGCAGCAACCTGACTGCCCGCGAGGCCACCATTATTGCGGCCGTGCTGACCCGTGTGTCGGTGCCGATTCTGCACTCTGCTGCTGCGCTGGCCGGTCTGTGTGAGATTTCGGCGCAGGGTGCGTCGGAGGGTGTTGAGGGTGGTGGCGCCGTGAACATCCTGATCAAGGCTCTTCTGGAGAAGAAGTATGCCCTGCCGTGGAGTGTCATTGACTCGCTGGTGTTCCGTAAGTCTTTCTTTTTGCCTGTCTATTGGTTTGCAATGTGTACATTTCCTAACAGTGGTTTTCAGACTTCCTCCGCTTTCGCAGCGTCGACCCCGCCTCGATAAAGCAGTCCGACGGTCTTGATGTCGAGGAGACCACCAACGCCCGCCTTCCCGTTGTGTGGCACCAGTGCTTCCTGGCGTTTGCCGAACGCTACAAGAATGACATCACCGAGGATGCCCGCGAGGCCTTGTTAGATCTGATTCTGACGCACGGCCACCCGGCCATCAGCCCCGAGATCCGGAGAGAGCTGCTGTCAGGCCGTGGTCGTGGTGTTGTCCAGGAGCAGCAGGCAGTTGCCCTGGATGGTGACGATACCATGATGGGTTAAATTTAATGCTGTTCTTTATTGGTTAATGCAACTACAGCACTGGATAGGGACGGACATTTGATCGGGTTCTTACAAAAGTTGGGCTAGGGCACATGATTTCCATGATGGGTTGATTTATTTGTTAAAAGCTGGAGTTTATTGGATTGTATTTCCCATTTTTCATTTGTAATTTAGAACAGAGAGTTCGGTCTATTTATATACCTGATCTGTAATATCGGTTGTTCGCTCTTCACTCTCGATTTGTCGCAACAATTTTGGTGGATGTCAGCCTCGTCTGAGCTGCAGCTTTAAAGTGGGCCCTGGATTTCCACAACGCGATTGTTTTCAGCCTTGTCCCTTTTCATGCATTGTCTTTGAATTCTGCCCAGACTTTTTATCTTGGCCAATTCTGTCATTCCACCTTCTTATTGTACTTGCAAGCTGCACGTTATTTAATCCCCTCGTTTTTCCATTTTTCTTTTTACTTTGCCGTGACACGTTTCGCGTCTAATTTACAAATACAAGCACCGCGGGAAAATAGAAAAAAAGAAAAAAAAAAACAGACGGATCGCAGTCAATCCTCGGCCCCGGCCCACATCAAACCAACGCACAATGGCCGACCAAGACCCCCTTCTGCTTCTGCGCAAAAGCATCTCGACCAGTCATCCCGCTGTCCCGACGACCTCTGCCGATGCCTCCGCCGCCGAAGCTCCCCTCGCCACTGCGACGCACCTGCGCTTCCCATACAGCGAAGTCTCTCTGCCGCTCTCGACGTCCACGCGCTTCAGCGCCTCGTCTGACGGCGCCTCTGCAGCTGTCGACCTGCGCAGCATCTACTTTGCCTGGCTGAACCGGGAAGTCGCTATCCCCGAGTATAGCGCGTCGGCGGCGCGCCTCAATGAAGAGCTGGGTGCGCTTGGCAAGGTGCAGAACTTGGCGTTTGTCGAGCGTTTGGATCTGGTAACGTGGCTGGAGAGCGCGAGCGAGGAGTCAGAGTATATCAAGCCGTTGACGGGCGACAAGGCTGCGACGGACGCGGCGACTGGTGCAGCAGCGGCAGCGAAGCCCTCAGTGTCATCACGAGCGGGCAAGGGCTCACTGGATCCGAAGCTTGCGGCAGTGTATGCAGGAGAGCGCCGGATTGGCACGCGCAACACTGTTCTCAGAGGGTCAAAACCCACTGTAAGTCTTTATTCTGGCATGCAGGTACTATTAATTTGTCCTAACGACTCTTCTTTTCTCTTGCAGGACTTTTCCCACGTCCGGAAGCTGGCCGCCAGCATCATCTCGAAACGGCCACAGCACCCCAGCACATCGTCGGTCTCCTCGCCAGGTCCTGAAGCTAAGTCCTCAGGCCGGCGGCCCGACCCCATCATCCTCCTGTCTCCTTCTGCGTCGTCGATTCTGCGCATGGCCAACGCGCGCGCATTTCTGCAAGACGGGCGCTTTGAGAACATTGACGGCCCCGGCACGGGTAGCACCATTCTACACGTATCGCGCACAATGCGGTCGATTGACCCGTCGCGGCCGATGCGCTTCATCCTGGTCGAGAGCACAGAACGCTTCAAGCCCGAATACTGGAACCGACTGGTGGCGGTGTTTACGACGGGTCAGGCGTGGCAGTTTCGCAGCTACAAGTGGTCCAACCCGATTGAGCTTTTCCGCCACGTGCAGGGCTTCTACCTGGGGTGGCGTGGCGATGTGGTTCCCGACCAGGTCAAGACGTGGAGCTCGCAAAAGTTTATGAGCATGGCGATTGATCGCTGGAGAGGCGATGGCACGTCGCAGGCGCAGACGGCGGCGGTGCGTGATGCCGAGGCTGTGGAGCTGATTTGGAAAGCAATTGAGGAGAACATGCGCATGAAGGGCTGGCGCCGGGATGCGGCGCCGACGCGCATCTAAACGCGGGCCATGCGAATGGGCGTACTCGCCTGCTTATTGGGACTGGTGCAAATTCCGTTCTGGGTGGGTGGCTATTTGATCTGGGCTTGATTGGTGGGTTACTTTGCTTGCTGTGAACAGCGGACAGGATGATTAGATTTTTGGATTACGATGCGGTGAAGTGTATATGCTACTACTACTACTACTACCTACTTGACACGAGTGCTTCTGTCCCCAGTCTGTCTTTCCTGTTTTTGTCTGGCCCCTTTAAGGCAAGTATGGGTCTGCACAAACTTATCTTGTCTTTTTCACATGGATATGCGTCTACGAAGCACGTTTGGGGGAGAGTCAGGTGGCTTTCCTGATACGCCAAATCGGTTGTGTCTTGCGGAGTGTCTGTCTATGTGGGCTGTCATGCAGGCAGTGCAAAGACAGGACGGGGCATGAGATGAGATGAGATGGACTTGGGCTGAGGTGGACTGGAGAGAACAGTGTCGTTGGATCGATGGTCGACATTGAAGAAGCAGAGCATACTACTACTACTACTACTACTACTACTACTACTACTACTACTACTACTACTACTACTACCAAAAGGGTGGCGCAGCGAAGGCGTTTCTGGCGTGAAATTTTGGCATATATACTATATTACATGGAGAAACAAGCAGTCATGTCTGGCAGGAATCTAGTATTGTGTGGTGTTTCTTGTTTGGTATTTTATGATAATATGCATCTACTGGCGGAGCACTGCGCTGTAAGCTAAACCTACAAGCCATCCACTGACGTAATAAATGTCGTGGGTGACTTCAGCCAACGCTTCCTTCACCATTTCCTATTGTGTCCACGAACATCAATGCAAGGACCTTTTGGCCAATTTTTGACGAGCTCTAGACCAGTCTGGACGAAGAGATAAGCCCCTCATTATTTTGTCTTTTGCCTTTTAGTATACTTTTCTCTAACTTCTACAGCTCGAAACGATTCCCTTGGGGCCTGGGCGATTTCCTATTCTGGCGTTTTGGGTTAGAGCGATTCAATGCGCCAAATTTTGATTTTGTTTTTATGTACTTCATCCCAGACAAGATAAAAAGAGATAAAAAAAAGATTTGTAATTGCCGGACAAGAAATGTGCAAGAAATGGTAGGGACAAAGATCAGGAGAAGAAATAGAGAGGGGGGAATGGGAATGGGAATGGGAATGGGAATGGGATCAGACACGAGGGGATCATCAGTGCAGCGGGTCGAGCTCGAGGGGGGGAAATCGAAAATTATGTCGTATGCAGAATATGTGCAAGTTGGGAAGTACGTAGCGAGATATACCCAATGCAACATGTACTTTTCTGTACTACTGGTATATTTACTGTTGTACTCAGGTACAGTCGAGTATACAGTAAACCTCAGTTTGCAGTTCGCGTCTCGGATTTCCACGTGGTTATCACATGGCCGCGCCTAAATACTTACATACTACTGTAAGTACTGCCTTGATGATGTCCATGGTTTTTGTCATCTTCTTTCTGGTCTTGGGTTCGTCCACACGCCTGTTATTCTTTGTACTCTTGAATGAAAACTTCTTGTTTACCATGTGACTCCTCATCAATACTTTCCTTTTATACACTTTTGTTGAATTTTTTTTTGTCAGTTCAGTCACCGCCTGTTGAAGCAGGCAATTCATGAATAACAACCTTCGATGTAGTACATAGTATATGTAACTGGCACAGACACACTCAGCTTTAGGCCGATATGACAGCGAGCGTATAATCTCTAAGTGGGGAAATATGGTTTGAAACTAGACGTGCAGCAACCTGAAAATAACGGCGAGACTAAGAGAGGGTTTCTTTTCTCCTTTCTTTTCTTAATTTTTTTTTCTTAACCTCTTCTTGTCTTCTGGTTGTTCCCGTTCCCTGCTTGGTGTGACGTCGTTTATGTAAACAAGAAAAACCCATCCCATCACCAAAATAAGAAAGGCATGTGATTCCTACAATCACAAGCGGTGTTTCCGAAGACGACCAGCTTCTAGAAAGGGGTCTCTTCCGGGTAGAACAATGGCCAGCGGATCGTCTATAAGCGGCGAATAAATTTTGGGCGTAAAATTGTGAGCTCGACCTAGCAAAAATAGCCGTTGTTTGTTTTCTTGGTGTAGGGCAGAATGTAGTGTAGATCCGCAGTAGATCCCTCAGTGGGGTTGGGTCACCAAACATTAGGCTTTTTCAGGTCATGGTCCACTGTTATTTTGCTGGTTTTTCAGGCGGCACTAGGGAATGCCGTAGTTTCGTTTTGTTCAAATTTGGGTTTTGCGGTGAGCCAAGTCTTACAAGCTTTTTTCTGTCTATTTTCTGACTGAAATACACCCACCGTGAGATTAAGGCTGAATTTTTCTGATGTGTTTTCTTTTTCTCATTTATTTTTTCGGACTTTTATTGAGGTGTCTGTTAAAGTGATGTAAAAATTACAACCAAACAAGAAAAGACGGAATAAAATTTACTCCGTACAGCCAAAAAAAAAGAAAAGGAATAAAATTTACAGCCAAGAAGAAAAGACGGAATAAAATTTACTCCGTACAGCCAAAAAAAGAAAAGGAATAAAATTTACAGCCAAGAAGAAAAGACGGAATAAGTCAGTTAACCATCATCCACCGCCAAATTCCACGTGGCAGCGGTCCCGCTTCAACACAAGTACTTACGGAGTACTTCGTTATTTACTTGCTTAATTACATGAAATAAAACAAAAAAAGAATTATCGAAACCAAAATATACTCCGTACGTATACTGAGTCCTTTGTACTACTGCGTACAAACGAGAAAATAGAGTGTAAATTTCCGGCAGAGTTGCTGATCGAATCTGGCCTGATCTGGCGCTTCTGGCGTTTGTGTTGACACCAATATTCTGTTTTGTTATAGTGATTATAGGAGGGGGTTGGTCGGCTATTGGCTATTCGTTATCGGTTTTGACAAGAGCATATACTCCGTAGTACTCCGTACAAATCCAGTGAAACTCTGGATTTCAACTGAGCAAGCACGAAACGTGGTACTCCGTAGATATAGCTCGTCACATCGCCACTACGGTTGCAACGTACTGTGTACTTGGATGGGTAAAGCGGGCAAAATGCAGCTTTTCGTTTATCTATGATACTCCGTATATGTACATGGTTCTCAGAAAGAGGTCGCGAAATACGGAGTAGAAGAAAGACGGTCAGAGAAGCCGAGGCGATGTACCAGCATATTGTGTAAAGGCAGCTGAGCGTGATGGAAAAATGGGGTAAATGGCAAGAAAAAGTACGTAGTAAAGAGGGGAAGAATACTCCGTACATATAAAAGAAAAAAGAAAAAAAAAAGCAAATACCGCCACGTTTCTGGAGATGTGACGCTGACAGATCAATCATAAAAGGGAAGAAAAGAAAAAAGGAAAAAAAAAGAATAAAGAAGATTTTTTTTAAAAAATATAAAACAAAAAAAGAGAAAAGAAAAAGGAAATAAAGGATAAAGAAAAAAAGGAAAAAAAAAACAGAAAAAGAAAAGGGAATGAAAAAGAAAGTACAGTGCAACCGAGACGTATGATTGCGGCTGCAAGCTGTTGACTGGCTAAACTGACTGGCCTGCCACGCGTGCTGTGCATGCAGTACACCGTACATGTGTAATATGTGCGTGCTTCGTACTTGTACATGCGTACATATTACGGAGTAGTACAGTGTATATATGCTCTTAGCCATTAGTACTGTACGGCTTGCCAGTCACATCAACATCCAACATCCCTGCCTACATACTTACACTGTACATACTTACACTGTACATACTTACACTGTACATACTTACACTGTACATACTTACACTGTACATATCTACCATATCACTACAGTACAGTGTAGTAATAAACCGCCCACCATTCACACAAACTCTCTCTATTGGCTTCCGCAGCCTTTTTGTTTCAGTGGCAGGCAAATTTAAAAATTGCCCGTCCCAGTAAGCCCGTTCCAGTAAGCCCAACCAACACGAGAAGTTACATCCAAAACTGTAACCTACCAAGGAGGGTCGGCAGTACGGAGTATATGACTGGCTCCATAACAATGTATCAAATAGGAAAAATCTCTGAAAGCAGTACCTCGAAACTTCAGCGCCCGCATGGCGACGTCGGGCCTTGCGTTGGCCCTTGGCAAGCAGCTCATACACTGTATATATATATATATATATATATATATATATGCGTCAGATTGCCTTACGGAGTATATGGTTGGCTTTTGTAAATGATTAGCGGCTAAGCAGTGGCGCATTTTGCTGCAGTGATACGCCAAGTTGCAATAATAATCAAACTATGCTTTTTACGGAGTAGATTTTCTCAGCGTTGGATTTTGGTTTGTGTTGCTTGCTGTTTGTGCATCCAGCAACGCCTTGCGCCTGCCTGTGATAGGAGGACACGTGCACGGCATGTTGAATTTAACGGAGACACATGGAAGGACGTGGCCGCAGCAGCAGAATCCCGGTACAACGTATTGCAAGTGTACTGCAGCAGGCAGACAAGAAAAGAAAACTAAGTTGAGATAGGCAGAAACGTGGAAGGAGCATATGTACATGTGAATGCAAATGCAAATGCACATGTGATTGTGCTACTCCACTCACGCGTTTGTGTTACCAGCCAGCGTCACACATACACACACACACACCCTCTTGTCTTAGCGGGAGCAGGAGCGGCGGCTGCATTCCAGCACTCTGTTCCAGTGACTATCCATCTTCTCTAGACGTCTGTAAGCGAGACCCTTCATGCTGCACACTTCTGCGCATATGCAGATGCAGATGCAGTCATTAGCGCAGCGCAACTATCTGGATTGGTCCAATATCGCCTAGTTCAACACCACCGGACCGACTATTTTTTCATTATACCGTTACTTCTTTTGTACATTAGCAGCCGGAAACTCATGGATAGAAGCAGCGGCAGAAGCAAAATCCAAGGGCCCGTCATAAAAAAAAAATATATATATATAAAATAAGTTGGCAAAAGGACGACATCTGATTCGTAGATATACGATTTTGTGTCTCAGTTAGTCGATAAATCCCTGGGCAAAAGCCACGTGATGCGAGGCGGTCAACGGGATCTGAGGAAGCGCTCTAGATTTACTTCGTACGCAGAAGTAACGATAAAAGGCCGAGTTAAAATCAAAGTCAGACCATCAGATAAAGGGTGTAAACTTGGCATAGCCGCCCCGTTTGAAGTTTCCGGGCTCTGTGAGCCCACAGCAGCTAAGCAAATCTCGCGAGCCCATACCCCTTCTGTCAACAAGAATCTGCCACGTGGAAAAAAAAAAAAAGAAAAAAAGAAAAAAAAAAGGCTCGGGAGGAAACAGCCAAGCCATATCGAGCCGGACGTTTGAAGATATGCAGCAAATAAATGCGGATGAGCATTTTGTTTACAAAGCGTTTTATTGGGCGCAGCCAACGGTGAGGCAATTCCGAAACCAATCAAACCCAGTCTGCTCTAGGTAGCAAGATGCAACAGAAAGGAGAAAGCATCACGACAGAATCGAGGCCCTCTCGTTCGCTAGTGCTAGTATGGCAGTTGAATAACTACTACGTACTACTACTGTATTGGTAGGATGTTACGTAGATGGCTAGAAAAAGCGTTCTGTTTGCTCCAAACAAATAAGTATAATTAGGTTTACCCTTTCAGTAATCACAAGACCAGCACTCCAACTTCTATCGCGGAAAATGCAAATCAGGAAAAGAAATAAACAGAACAACTTTACTAACTCCTTGGCTGTCAGCTCGCATGGGAATAAAAAGAAATTGGAGACAAGAGAAACAAGGCTAGAAGCAGCTCCGATTCTAGCCAAGAAGACGCATGGCGTACAGACTAGCAGCGCCTCGGTTTGTGATGGTGACTTCATGCTGCACAGTAGCGTGGGATAGAAAAAAAAGCCAGTGGGTGTAAACGAGTTGGCTTACGTGCGTTTGTGAGGCAAAGTTCCGGGGCTGCGGGACAGGAAATGGCAGTCCCAATGAGTAGCACCGGCGGTTTACTTACATTATACTAGTAGTATTACGAAGTGAACTCGGTGCCGGCAGACAAATGCAAGCCCGGGTTTTTATTTTATTTTTTGAGAATCCGAAGAATTAAGCAACAGAAAAAGTAAAAAAAAGAATTAAAAAAAGAATAAAAAAAAATAAAACAAAGAGAAAAATATTACCTCGGCAGGATTATTTCTCCATGTTTCTTTTCTCACCCTCCCTCCTTGCGTTGTCATTGTCACTCAAATGTAAGAAAATGGGAATATCAAAAAGGTCAGAGCGTTGTTATATATTATCCGTCGAGGTGCTATACGAAATTCTTATAGGAGGCATAAAGAACTTTTGCTGTAATAAAGAAAGACTCAAAAAAGAAGAGAAAATAGGGAGCCCGACAGATATAGTATTTTTTTTTGTTTGGGCTGTTCGGCGATCTTTGGGAGAAAGGAGGAAGCAAAAGAATTCAAAAAAGTCCGACAAAGAGAAACCACGTCCAGTCAGCGGTGTGTAATCCGGAGAATAAAAGACAAATCTTGGAGAATCTTTGCTTGTCTCTCTAGCCATTTGTGTTTATATTTCAGGCTGTGAATTTATGCAACAAGCCACAAAGCCTTTTGAAATTCAAGCAAGCACATAAACACAACTGTGTTATTTCGGCTGTCCGTGCACAAATCAGCTTGAGAGAGTAAATCCTAGCTTGACCTTGCCCTGACAGAAAAGAATTTCCAGCTGAAAGCTGCAGATGCCAGTCGATAGACGCATCATCACATCATTAGTAGTTGTTTGTGCTGTCTAATAAATGACAACGCTAGGATCTGTCTTTCGCTGTACTTATCGACCTTTCCTTTCACCTTGCTACAAGTATACCACTAGTCACAGTACTGTATGCTAGCTCAACCCCCTAGTCGACGTTAGCTTCGCTGTCGTTCAAGTCTCAGGCTTGAACCATCTTTCAAGCCTGGTTGTCGTAGGATTCGCAAAGAGCGAAAACGCGAGAGCTTAGTCCTCCAAAATCGGCCATGAAGATATTCACAGCCTTTTACTCTACGGAGTAATGTGCAGACATGTTCTTGCAGATCCGAATATTTGGGACACCAATACCTCCTCATCATCTTTATCCATCTATCCGAGGAAACTGAACTTGAATTTATGAGGGTAGTGATAGTTAAAATAAGATATTCCGAGAAAAAGAAAAGAAAGAAAAAAAAGAAAAAAAGAAGAAAAAAAAGAAAGAAAAAAAAAGAGAAAAAGGAAATAGAAAGAATGCAAATTAACTAGATACTTAGTAATCAGGCCAACAAGCCACTTGACGCAAACAAGAACTAACCAGGGCCTGCCTCGGCCTGTTGAAGAAGAGCGCCCGCAAATCGCAAACTTTCTTCCTTGATTTCCCCTTCGTCTTTTTGATAGCTTGACCGATAAATTGGTGGACAAGACGAGAGGGACAGAGCGCGGAGATGTTGCTTTATTGGCTTATTCTGTACAAATACCGAAATCTTGCTTTGAATACTCAGTACGCAGGACGGAGTGCATGCAAAGCTGGTCCGGGACAACATGTAAAGATTTGCTGTGTGGCTGCCACGCTACAACATTGTCATACTGTACACGATTGTCTGTGAAGATTCTTCATTGTGCAAAGGCTGCGCTGCAAGAGTAGCCGACGAAGTATTGTACAGAGTATGCATGTCTCGCGTCATTTGTTCGGTTTACAGCCATATGGCGCTCAGTAGGAGTACGCAGTAATATACTTTGTACAGTGTACAGCAAAACAAACTACCCTAGTGCAAGGCCTGCATAAGCACGGAGGCGGCTAAGCTGCTACTCTGCTATCTCTGTCGTATTCGCGGGCCATTGGGCAGGATGAGGAAGAGGAGGAGATGACATGTACCCACTTCAGTAAGTACTTACAGTGTACTAAGCCCTCCAAATACGCCACTTGCCACTGCCACTTGCCAACTACACATGTCATAAATCCTTGACAGATGTCCAGAGTACAGTACTCTAAATATTCAGATAGGATCAAGCACGAGGTCATGGACAACCGTCATCGGCAGGGACAACACTAATAGCCAGATCAGCTAAAGTCCTCCTTTAGCAAAAGCGGTAACCAAATTCTGACTTCCTGTACGCTACTACTAGTACCAGTAAGCACCGCGATAAACTAAAATATAGTTCCGAAGCTGCCTCCCTATCTGCTTACTTTGCCTTTGTCTAGATGACCTGTCCGTCTGATCTTGAACTCTCTCCGGCCGTCTTGTCCCGCTGCAAGACCCCTCATTCCGGCTTATGACTATGCGCTAGGCTTCTTGTCCCGTCCCCCCCCCCCCCCCCC
>LKBB01000030.1:86473-138345 GCA_001513885.1 Thielaviopsis musarum
CCCCCAAAATTCTATCCACTTTTATTCCCAGTGGCAAAAAAAAAAAAAGAAAGCACGCTGCCCGGAGAACAACGCACGACAGGGCTGTGACTCAGTAAAATAGAGGATTTACTCACTTAGCAAGACCTTGAAGTCCTGATGACTGCGGACGCTACCCTAGCAGCCAAATCCTAACTTGAAGCAGCGCTAACTTACAAGGCCTGTCTTTTGCTACTTACTACTTACTACATACTTAAGTACCTACGTCAAGCTTCGTTGCAAGAGGGCAACAAGTTTGGTTCGGCGTTGTATCGGGACTTCTGCACTGCACCGACCAAGGCGCTGTCGGAGAGAATTGGATTGCGATTGGCGAGCTGATTCCACGTTTCAATTCAGAAGGTTATGTATGCAGCATGACCATTCGTTTTCAGTGTTTGTTGTTGCATAATAAAGACCGGTAATATCAGGTTTTTTGTTCCTTACTAGGATTTGATAGAGAAGAAGAAGCGTAAAACTCAGGCGAACCTGAATCAGGAGAAGCTCTTTTTTCGCCGCAAAAGTGCACACGAAACTTGGTTCTCATCCGCAGTCGCACAGCACAGCCAGCTACACTTGAAAACGGATGTGCACATGCAAGACAAAGACAGCTTTTTTTTTCGAACAAGTCGTCCGACAACAACAACGAACAGAAGGAGTGTACTCCGTACATCCGCTTTCATTCAGGTTTATCAACAAGAGAGCGTTTAGCGCACAGGGCTTTGGTCCCGCTCAGCGGCTTCTATGAAACTTACAAAAGCGGGCTTTATGGCGTAGATACACCGGCATCATATTGGCCCCAAGATAAAAAAAAAGGAACACAAACAAATTCAGATTCCACCTTTGAAGGGAAAAGAAAAAAGAAAGAAAGGAAAAAAGAAGGAAAAAAAAAAGAAAGAAGAAAAAAAGAGAAAAAAAAAGGAAAGAAAAAAAAAAGACATTTGTTAAGCATATGACGCGATAGTGCACAAACTAATGTAAACAACTTGCAGATCAACTCCACGTAAATAGCAAAGCCGGTCGCTAGTGCAGCTCACTGAAAAAGCCTAGCCAAAAGGTCTTGTTTCAGAAGAGTTTTTCTGTTTATTCTTCTTCTTTTTTCTTTCTTTTTTTTTCTTTTTTTTTCTTTTTTTCTTTTTTCTTTTCTTTTTTTTTCTTTTCTTTTTTTTTCTTTTCTTTTTTTTTCTTTTCTTTTTTTTTCTTTTCTTTTTTTTTCTTTTCTTTTTTTTTCTTTTCTTTTTTTTTCTTTTCTTTTTTTTTCTTTTCTTTTTTTTTCTTTTCTTTTTTTTTCTTTTCTTTTTTTTTCTTTTTTTCTTTTTTCTTTTCTTTTTTTTTCTTTTTTTCTTTTTTCTTTTCTTTTTCTTTTCTTATTTTTCTTATTTTCTTTTTCTTTTTGGCTGGCACTCGCTGAATTCTCGCCGCTCAGGCCTTGGACGGTAATTTATTTCTAGGTTCTTTGGGAGTTTTCTTTTTTCCAAAGAAAAGCCAGGGTTCAGTTTTGCTCTTTGAGCCTTTTCTGCTCTTCTTGCCGCAACTGTGACAATTGACCGCTGTCTATCGTGTGGTTTCGGGACCGGTAAAGTCACTAGCTTGTCAGGGGTTAGAAGAGAAGGTAGATTTTTTATGCTAACTGGCACATCCCAAACTGAGCATAAAAGAAAACGAATGCTTACTTTGTATACTACGGAGTACGTACGGAGTAGTTGGCCGGGCCAGCGAGAATGTCGGCCGCCGCCTTTTTCAGTCTACGGAGTACCACTGGGTCTAACACCAAGACTAGCGCAAAATATGAATAATCTTGGCATCTTATCGATAAGCCTCTCATTTGATTAAAAGAAAAGGAAAGACAAGGCCACCAAAAAAAAAGAAGGGAAAACGTGCGCTGCCTTTGTTGGCATTTTTTCTAAAAGAAATATTCAGTCGCTGTTTTCTCCCCTCCTTCGCTTCCCTCCCTTCTTCTTCAATGCAACGTGCTCTTTCTGTGCAGGGCAAGTAAAGAAGGCAAGGAGGGCGAGAGAATGAGAGAAAAAGAGCACAGTGCAGTGCAACCTTTCTTTTCTTCCTCACCTGGCCTTTACTCTGCCTGCAGCTCAGCACGCGAGAGGAGCATGGCAACGGGCAGGGGGTGTGTGTGTGTTGTGTGTCTGGCATTAAATTAAATATGTGCATTTTAACGATTTGACCTTTGGAATTGATTGATTTTATAGCCGTGCTGATGGTTGTTAGGGTATGCTCTTGGTTTTTCTTTTTCTTTTTTTTTTACCGCATGTTTCTCGCTTTTATTTGGGTGTTCTCTCTTTACCAACGTCAACTTCATTAATAAGTTCTGCAGAAGATGAACGATAGTTGGTCTTCTTAGCTAACACAAACGAACCTCTCTAGTTTATAGCCCATAGCTTCTTAACTGTGAACTCTTTCAGTACTGACTCTTCTAGGCCAGAAAACAGGGTATCTTGAGCATTTCCACTTACGCCGTGGTGAGACACGAAAAGCAGCCAAAAGGACTTGTCCGGGAACGTGGCTACCAGTTGTCTACGACATGCTTTTCTATTAAGAAATATCCAAAGATCCCAACTCTCACGTCCTTACTGAATCTACATTGATTTCTTGCTACAACATTCTCAACAGTGTCCCCAGCCATGATTCAGATGAAAGCAGAGCAGTGCAAGTACTGTACTCATTATGATGAGCAGTCTGTAGTTTGATTCCTCTTACTTCGACTCAAGTAACAAGCAAATAGTACAAGTCGTAGCGTAAAGAATCCAAATGGAGAAAAGGAACAACAGTTGATGGTACGTTACAAAAGGCTGATAGACATCTTCTCCCTTCACTTGGTGCACGTCCACTCCATGTTTGGTTCTGTTTTGTTGTTTCTTCTTCTAATCAACTTATCCCTTACCCGGTCCAAAGTATTACTAGTACTACTTACAAGCTAACCCTAACGCCGTTCGGTTAACCACTAACCCTATAAAGCGACATTAACTCAATGTATACATGCCTTTCAAAAGGTCTTAAACACACGCAGATATTTCCTAGGAAGCATGATGGGCTGTGATGTGATTTCAGCGCCATTCTCAGGGCTATATTTGCTTTTTAGGGGCTACGTCTTGTTTTTTCCTTTCATTTTTTCTTCTAGGATTGGCAGTGCCAGACGACTCCCTGCAGCTTGGGAGCCTCCCTTAATGATGGGAGGAAATAACTATTGTACGATATTCTTTTCGTGCGCCTTCTAGACTGCTCTAGAACTGGTCTTGGCCAAAAGAATGACAAATTATCGTGAGTGAACATTATGCCCAGCTGAAGGGGCTATCGCAAATGATCCAAAAAGGAAATATTACAGGTCACTGGAGCTGGAAACGAACAGTACTTGAAAGTACAGAGTATGCGAGTTGAAAAAGGGAATAAACTGCAGGTCGGAGATGAAATTGAGCATGGAGCGAGAAACTTGAAGAGATACTGACTGCTACTAGTGGTACTGCCACTTGTACAGCACAAAGAAGTAATGATTCGATACCGGTTTTCATTCGCGCATCCCCGCCAAATGATCAGCTCGCAAGGTCCGTCTTGTGTTTATAGCCCGTCCCAAAAAGCTTCCATAGGTTGCTTCTAGAAGGCCTTTTGCTTATTTTATTTTTCTGCGCTTTTCTTTCTTTCCGACTTAGTTTCTTGGTCCGGTCAAAGTTTCGGCGTGTACGATAACCAAGACGAACAAAGAAAAGAACATAACCAAGTTTTATGCCCTGCTAAACGGACTCAAACCCAACCCTGTTCTGCCGTCTCGGGCATTCAGGTAAGCCAAAGCGTGCGATATTGCGCCACGGAGGGGGCCAGCGACACGTTTTTATTTTTGAGCCATGTCGAGATTTGACTAAATCTTTGCAGCCGTGTTTTACTGGGTTGATTTAGGTATTGATTTTCAATAGCCAAATGGAAAACGGAGACAAGATTAATCATGAAATAAGCAGAGAAAAGAGTTAGGGGGAGAAGAAAATACAAATACTGTCCGACATACTTATTTAGCCAACTGGAAGGAATCCAGGAATACTAGCAAAGCCACATGGCGCTCATTTTGGCTGTGCATGACAGCAAGGAATAACGTTCATTATCACGCTTGTTTTGAGCTGTGCTTGTACCACATGCTCTACACAGATTGTGACTACGGAGTAGAACTTTTATTCATTTAGCCTGGATTTCGACACTTTCGTCTTACCTACTACTACTACTACTACTACTACTACTACTACATGCTACATTTACTGTATATACTTCATATTACCCATTGGAAGGAAAGGCACGAATATTTCCTTGTCTCCTGCTTGGATTAATATGAAGTACAGAGTAATGTGCGGTTTTGGATGGACGGGGCTCCCTTGTAGCCATTGATTCTTTTCCACGCTCGCTTCTAAAGCCATGAGGTCGACATAAGTACTTAAGTATGGTATGTCCAAGGGAATTGCAATTACACCTTAGAACGTGGTCTTTTAACCGACACAATACGGCATAGCCCACACACAACATGTTTTGTACCGCGTGCACTGCATAGTTTGCATAATTTTACACATGTGCACAACATGGTAATACTACTAACAGGAGACTGGTTTCATGGTGTGATGTGGTGCGCTGTGTGCCTGGTGTCCTGAAATTTATCTTCTCTTTTGCTCAGGACACCCACTCTTTGAGCAAGGCGTCATCCAGTCAGCCCCCCGGTTCGCCAGTCGGCCGGAAAACCAGGCCAAGACGTAACAATTGGGCGGCTCGGACGAGTTGAGAGGCTGGAAATAGTAGTGGTACTTACCAGCACCAAGCAGGAGCAAGTATGGCACGGTACTTGCTGGGGCTGAGGAAGAGGATGAATATGGGACCATAAACCGGGTCTTGATAAAATGAAAAAAATAAACCACGAAAATATAGACCAGCGAACTGTGTTGAATAAAAGTTTTGATTTGGCTGCCCTAGTTGAATCTGCACCGAATGGTACGGTGTTAACTGCAAGAAGCGGAGAAAACAAAATGAAGTGCAAACGAGAATATTCCAGAACAGTAGATTCGAGTTTGACATGTATTTCCTGTGTTTGAGAATATATCTTCAATATGACCGAGCAAACATCTGAGTTCACAGATTAGATACTACTACAAGTAATTACTATGACGTTTGTTGCGTCATCATAGCCATGTGTCTTTTAATCGGTCCGCCAGTTAGTTGCTCTTTAGGGTGATATCCGAGTTGCGCAGCTACAAAGGCCAAAAAGAAAGTGGTTTCTTTGAACAATAGAAAACCCGTGGAAATCTCTGTGTTGTGCCGCAGCCGTGAATATTGAATAACCTAGAAACGAGCTCAAACGAGTGAAATGAACCAACAGACAAGGCCAAACGACAAAATCAAAGAAAAAAGGAGCCTTTGCAAGGTTATATTGCACTGCGGGTATCCACGAGTAGCACGGCCATATCTAGATGACCAATATACTACGTAGTATGTAGCTTACGCATCGATTAGTGATTTATAAATCATCATCTTGCATTTGGCAGAACATACCGGAAATGGTGCTACTCTTTGATACCCGAAGCGCCAAAACAATGTGATATCCCCCGGAAAGAAGTGTAAACGGGGGCTCAAATAATACTCCTTAAAATACTTGACCCAATACAGAAAGCGCCAGAGAAACCGAATATGAGAAAAGCTCTGACCACTGCTCAGCCTGGATCATAACCAAATAAAATCGAATGGCTCATGTAACAATGAAAGAGTGAAAAGATGGACGAGACGGTCCATTTCTAGCCGCCGAGAAGGAAGTGGTTACAGGTTGAAGAAAACGGGCGCTTTGGCTAGGCCTGGCCTGGCTTCTAGTGATGTGAGCCCTTGATATAAGTAAGTACTTAAGTTATTTATGGGCGCCAAATATATATCTGCTTGTAGTACTATAAGTAAAGTATGCGTTTTTGTGGGCCGGGCGGCATATGCTAATCTGCGATGGCCGGCCGCCGGGCTTGAATAGAAGAGGGCCCGAGATATATGGTAAAAATTCGTTTTGATAAAAGGTAGGCCAGACAGAGAAAAGAGAGATTGCTGCAAGGTCAGATAAGAGAACAAGGCGGAGAAGCTTCCATTCGGTCAGTCCAAGTTCAAAGCACAAGACATTCTATCGCTTTTTTTTTCTCTACATATTTTTATTATTATAAAAAACCATTCACTGGACTGTAACGGAGCTGGTGGTGGTCAATTTAGGACGTTTCGTTAAACTATGCTGGCTCGTTTTTGCCACTTCATGCTGAAAGTCACTTGAAAAGCAGTTTGTGGTTTTCTATGTTGGTGGATCCCTATTAGGCATTACTCTGTAGACCACTTGCATGGAGTGAAGAAACAGGGCTAAACAAGGGCCTGTTGCGTTTGGCAGAACTCATACTAAGGGCCCCGCCACGCAATTCTTTTTTTTTTCTGCTTTCGCTGCCAACTTAGAGGAAGAAGTGTCGTAAATGGACGGATGCACTATGGGTGTCAGGCTTGATTGTATTTGTTGTTCTACCAATCCTTCTTCTATGTTGATGTTTTCCTCACCCGGCTCTCGGAGCCCAAGTACGGAGTATGCAGAATACAGAGATTTACAAGGCCCATTTATACGATGCTTTCTAATTATCCCTTTCACCAATGACAACAATCCAGAAGAACATAGAAAAGCCAGTTTAGTGGTGAGACTAAGGCCAATGCTATAGACACGCCCTTGAGCCGAATAAAATTCGTCACTAAGTCAAGTCACGAACCCTGCTCTCTTCGCTCTCCACTGCTGGCAGTATTTACAGGCAGGATGGCCTGCATACTGATCATAGACCATGGACCAGGATCTAAGGGGAGAAATGGAAAAAAAAAAAAAGAAGGAGAGGTAGAGAGCCCTTGAAACGTGAAAAAAAAGGTGATGGGGAGCAAATAGTCGGCGAGAAGGAAGGAGGGGGCAAGAAATGACGTTGAAGAGGTACAGGACTATATGTCAACGAGACGTAAAAGCAAGGCTGAGGTTTTTCTTTTCTTTTTTTTTTTTTTTTTTTTTTTTTTTTTTTTTTTTTTTTTTTTTTTTTTTTTTTTTTTTTTTTTTGGCTTTCAGCAGGAACAAACCCCACAAGGGCGAAGCGAGAACATCTAAAAATCTAAATCCATCCTGTCTTGGTTGGTTTCTGTTTTCTTCAGCGCGCGCTACAACATGCCCATCCACGGTTGTCGAAGCAGCAAACACAAACGCAAACAATTCTAGAGAAGCAGAGCTTTGGACTAGCAAAAAAAAAAAAAAAAAGGGCAGAGCAAGCGGAGAAAAGCAACACATGAAAGAGAGAAAAAAAGACAAGTGCCGGGGGTTATTCTTTTTTGTCATGTCTGACGACTAAAACGTGGCACCAGACGCTGGGCCATGCTCTTCTTTTCTTTTATTTTTTCTTTTTTTTCTTTTTCTTTTTTTTTTTCTTTTTTTCTTTTTTTTTTCTTTTTTCTTTTTTTTCTTCTCTTTTTTGGCCTTGGATTTAAATTATTTGAGGGGCTCTTTGCCCTTCCTTTCAACCACAAAATGCCTAATTTTCTTTTCTCGCATTCCTAAAAAATAAATAAAAAGCAACATCTCATTTCCAAAACGTTACTTCTCATGCGTTGCGCCAGGGCAACCTAGAGCTGGAATTGGAGCAGAAAAAGAAAAGAAACGAGAAATGGTAACGCCAAACGGTTCATTTTGCATGCATATACTTAGTAAGTACTTAATTCACTAAAATGGATTTTCCAGTGGTTGGCAAGCCATGTGCGCGCACACGAGTGGAGTTGCAAGTCATGGTTTCAGCAACAGCGCCTGTCCTAGTACTCATGCTATTATTTTGCTCCATCAGGCCCTTGTGTGATTGATTTTGAACTTAATGCAACCGAACGCAACGCACGCGCACTTTTATATTTCCCATTTTCTTTGTAGCGCTCGCTCACTCGCTCAAACACTGGCTCGTTTCTCTGGTCAGGAGCCTGTAGTTACATAGAATAACATTATTATCCTGCATCGGTTTGCTGCTGTGCGGTAATTTGCCTGCTACTGTACTTGTAAGAAGAGAGGCCATGTGCAGTTGTCCGACTCGTGAGCTCAGATAGGTAGATGTTTGGATGTTGTACTCCGTAGACTTTTTCTCTCTTATTCTTTATCTGTTTTTCTTAATCGTCGCCTGACCTGCTGTATTTGCATCGCCACTCATTCTTAACGATTTATTCGTTTTTTTTTCTTGCTTTCCCTCCATTTGTCGATTTAATAATTCTTTTTTTTTACACCACTTCTGACCTGCGCTGTTCGTGCTTGTTGTTGATTTAATCGTCCTGATTTTATCGAGCCCCGTGCTTTGGCTTCATTCAGTTCTCTACTGCCACACAAACGCACTAAATTTACAGCTCCACCTACCGCCACAGGAAGCAAAAAAAAAAAGATCCACTACAGCGCATCAAAGGCTCCGCTAAGTTCATTCTTCCAGTGCTAGAAAAAAAAAAGGGCAAACACCAAACAAGCCATTACTATCAATCAAAGTTGGCCCAAACTAGCTTCTCTTCCGGCTCAATTTTCCTTTTCATTTGCTCGCTAGTAATTCTGTCCACCATTCAATTCAGTTCATTCGCTCTTGAGTCGTTCTCGTCGCCCGTTCATCTTCTTTTAGCTTCCTCCATCCTGCCAGTCTCTAATACTACCAACTTGGATCTCTATCTGCCCTTTCCTTGCTCTTTTGTCTTGTCTGTCCCTAGCCTGGTCTGTTCTTGGCTCATTTTTATTTTTCGTTATTTTTTTCTTTTTCTGTATATATTTCTCTCCTCTTTTTTTAAACTATATTTTTCTCTCCTCTTTTCTTTTTATTTATTTTCTCTTTTTTCATCGCTTTATTCCTCTATTTTATTCCTGTGCCCAGTCTCGGGATTCACCTTTTTGTACTAAGCCAGAATTAACCAGCCAAGCTCAAGCTAAATTCGTCTCCTCTCCATTTTCTCTACTGGGATTTCCTCTGGATTGGATTGCCTTTTCTGCACCGCCCGTGCCTTGTCCTGTCCGCTTGTTTTAAACCGCGGCCCTTTCCCGCTCAGGTGTTTTTTTTTTGCTGTGCTGTTGACTAAGAAGCTCAGTACTTTTCCGTCTATTTATATTCTTATACCCCCTCCTCCCTCTTTCCGTTCTCTCCTCCCACTTCTACTTTTGCTATCTTGATAGATGGACTCTTTCTCTTCCTCCACTTTAACCCAACAACCACTTGCTGCTTCTGTTTCAAAACCAGATTCTGTCTCTGCTGTTGCTCCTGTTACGACTGCTCTACCGCTACATTTTGCATTGGCCTCTACCACCAACTCTCTCATACAGCCTCCGCCGCCTGCGGCCCTAGCCAGCTCCAACAAGCTTACTTCCCGCCGCCAGTTGCTCTCACACACGCTATCGTCTCGCAGCCGGAGCATTTCGTACACTGCCGCCCAGACTAAAAATCTCTTGACTTCATTGGCTACCACTGCTATCGGATCCTTTTCAGACTCTACTCCGCCACCGCCTCTGCCCACCCACAGGCCTTCGACCAGCTCCATTGCCCCGTCCAATTCTCTGTTGTCCGCTCCCGTAGACCCGGGCAAAGCTCTGTCAGCCCGCTCGTCCAAGTCGTCTCTCAAAACCGACTACTTGCTCTTTTCATCAGCTGCTTCCTCCAAGGACAGCTCGTCTGTGGACTATTTTGCCTCGAAGCCGTACACTGAGACGGACGCCTTTTGCCCGCTTCCAATCAAAATCGATCGAGCACCAAGCGCAATGCATCAAACATCGTCGCGGCTCCTGCGCATGACCGATGATGATCGGCCTTTTACTAGAGTACGTCTCGATGTTTTGTTTCCACAGCCTGCTTGCCACCAACCTGCTAACCGTCCCTTAATAACAGGATTTTAAGGATCTATTCTCTACGCTAATTGTCAGCCTGATTCCTCTCGGTTCGCATCGTGTGCGGTTAACGCGAGTCGACTACACTTTCCTGTCCGAAGATGCCATCAACAACCTTAGCTCGCTCAAATTCTCGCAGTCCAACCGGATGCCCGACCCCAAGGACCCTTCGCGCATTGTCACCACCACCACCACCACCACGTTTTCCATGGCGCGCGACATGGCGAGATCAATTTGCCAGCGTTTTGTTGAAGCCCGTTTCATTGAGTCTGCCGATGGACGGTATCAGCAGATTTACTCCGTGAAGGGTCATGTGTGGCAGCTGACGCCCAAGGGCATTGCTGTTCTGGATCGTTTCTGCCAGCGCAACGGTATTCAGCAGAAGCAGGTTGTCGAGCTTATTGGACACGGCCCGATGCAACTGGTGATTCTGGAGCGCAACATCCAGACCGACAAGCTCCTCACCGACAAGGGAGTTATCGATGTTATTTTCCGCAGATTTATTGGTGCCCGCGGGCCCAACATCAAGAGCACTGTCAGCTCGGCTGACTCCGACTCTTTGCACGATTACCGCGACGGTCTTACCGGTGTCAAGATGGCGTCTGAGCGCCGCATAAACGGTCGCGTTTACAAGGACACTTTTACCGGCAAGGCCGCCTGCGACTGGCTGATGGACTGTTGCACGATGGTTGAGCGCAAGGAGGTGATTGAGCTTGCCGCTTTGTTTGTCGAGAACAACCTTATCGAAAGCGTAGTCGCCGATCGTGCGCACATTTCCCAGCACCCGCAAATGTCGCATTTCCAGCCCACCAAGTATGCCATTTACCAGCTCAGCCAACGAGGAAAGGATGTGGTCAACGGCACTGCTACCCGTGGTCGCTCTTCAGAAGGCGGTACCGCTGCTGGTGGCGATGCGGCATCGACCAACGGCCGCGTTGTCTCGGGACGTGACTCCAACACGCAGCGTCTCGACAAGATTCTCAACGACGCGGCGCTACGCCTGTTGTTCCGCGAGAACCTTCGGGAGACGCATTGCGAGGAGAATTTGTCGTTCTACATGGACGTGGACGAGTTTGTGCAGTCATGCCGCCTGGCTATCCGCAGCAACCAAAAGAACTCGACAGCATCGATTGAAACTATCAAGGAAATCATGGCCCAGGCCTACGGCATCTACAATGCTTTCCTAGCGCCTGGATCGCCTTGCGAGCTCAACATTGACCACCAGCTGCGCAACAACCTGGCCACACGGATGACCAAGGCTGTTGGCAAGGAGGTTACCATGGTGGAGACGCTGCAAGACGTTACCTCGCTGTTTGAAGATGCGCAGACGGCCGTGTTCAAGCTGATGGCTAGTGTAAGTGCCTTTTCTTTCTCCATATCTGTACAAGCAAGTATCAAGCTAACCAAAAACTACCCTACAGGACTCGGTACCCAAGTTCCTTAAGTCACCCAAGTACGAGCAAACACTGCGCGAGTACGATTTGGATATTGGCACTGCTCCTGGCCGTGGCCCCGAGCGCAGCCAGAGCCGTTCCATCCGGAATTAAGACAAAGAGGTGTTTCTTTTCTTTTCTTTTGTTTAAGATGCCAACAAAAGACACTGAGCTGCAATGCACTGCAAATGCAATGCAACCATCCGACGAACATCATAAGCATAAGTCACGCGCACAAAGTGCCTTTTTTTCTATATGTTTTGCTGCTTATTGGCGCAGCACCGTGTTCTCTCTCTCTCTTTTGTCGTTTTTGTGTTTGCTACGCTACGCTACTACGTCTTTGCACGATATCCCTCATCAGTGTTGATTTGCATTTTTATTTTTATCTTTTTTGGTATTTGTCATTTTTGTTTCTGGTCGATATACTTTTCTGTTTTCCCCGGTCTCGTTTTTTTTTGTCCTTCTTTCTTTTGTTCGGTTTTTATGATCTCATAGCCATACGTTTGCTTTTTTTTTTCTTTTCTTTTCTTCTTACTCTCCCGGTTATTGATCGACCAACGCAAGGCTTTAGCAATTCAAAACAAAAGACGGCACAAATCACAAAAGATGTGACTTTTCAGTCAGCATCTCGTTGATATTTCTTTTTATCTTGAGCTTTTGTTAGGTTGACAGGCGGCATCAGGTTGATTCAAGCCGGAGGGCGGACGTCCAGGTTTTTGTCTTGGGCAAGGGTTCTGGCTCACTTTTTACGTGATACTGCCGGTCTCTTTTGTACCTTTTCTCTTTTTTTTTTTTTCTGTTGTTTTATTTGTCTCTCTCGTCTCATCATCTCTCTCTTGGGTTCTTATTGCATCTTGATCAGGGGATCTCGGGCGTTGACTTGCTTACTGCCCTGCTTTTTATTTACAATTATTTATCTACTACCACTACCCATTGAATTTTGCCTTTGCCCAAACCTTGTGTCTTCATTTTTCAGCTTGATGTGATGGAAATCGTAATGTTCACTGATAAAGACGAATTCTTGTAATGTTTCCATGTACCTTGTAAAGACGTATGGCCATGCTTTGTTATCACCTAGGATTCTACTTAGTGCGAAGTAGAATAACACGACATGCCGCCTCTTATCAGCACTTTTGCCTGTCAGACTTACCGCGTACACGTGGGAGCGCGCGATGCTGACTTGATTTGCATATTTTCCTTTTCTCTGTTTCTTGGCGATCGGCCATCTATCCCTCATCTCTTGGCACTTTGGTTGATTTATTTTTGACTTTGTAGACAGGTACTTTGCTCGCGCCACTATTTATTGAATAAGACTGCCGATCGTGTGATAGTTTTGACCAAGTCAAACAAAAAGTCCTCAAAGAAACTTGGGGACTTGCATGAGTTGGGATAGCCGATCAGCCGAGCTCCGTAGAGACTGGTTCTTAGGGATGGTAATACCGCAGGAGATTTAGAGACAAAAAGCTTTAATTGTAGATGAAAAGGAACAGCTGACAACGGCAGAAAGGAAGAAGACCTGGCCTTGAACCACATAGCAATAAGCGCAGGAGTCACAGAGGTTAATGTATCTTATAATTTAGCACCAGCGGACATGCCTGAAAAACGAGACTTTGACCGCTGCTTGGATCTAGTACTACTACTTAGGGTCACAATTAATCAGGGTTTGCATGCGAAAAAGTATCACAACTGCAACAGATCATATGACTTCTGCATTCTCCTCACTGCTGCAAAAGTCCTTTTTGCTTTAAGTAGAACAGAAAGAAATAGTCTTTCCATATAGTTAATAGTTTTGACCATGGACTGGCCGTAGATAAAAGATATAGTAGACAAGATATTCAGAGCCTTGTAAGTGATATTTTGTTGGGACTTCTGACTTTGATTCTTTGTAACTCTATGTAGTACTAAATAGATACCAAGCACTAACGATGGTTGAGATAGACTGTTTCAGCCACAAGAAGGCTGAGCATCTCGCCTGTATTTGATGATCCCGCAAGAGCAGATGTATTTGTTGATCTAAAGAATAAAACCCCTTAACCAAAGTCACTTGATTTTTCTTCTTGTGACCTTTAAAGTTGCGGGCTGAAGCCAACTGCCAGCTAATGAAGCAACGTCCACCTCGCATCATATCACGTCACGAAATAGCAAAGGGTTTATATGCATATTGCGAACCCCAGTCCATGTTGCTGGGAATACCTTGTCTTTGGTCCAACCCTACACAAAGTAGGCCAAGACACAAGTAAGTTTTGTCCAGGATAACTGGCGGACCTACAGCTTGCTAGCGGCCCTGCCAGATTACATTAGTATAAAACGAGCTTTTATCCGATAGATATTGCCTCTTTTCCTTGAAAATTAAGCGACCGCCACAGCCCAGAACTTTGTCTAACTATCCAATTGAGCTTGTACTCCGTAATTGGCTAGACAATATAATACAAACGTTGCCACAAAAGCCCTTTAAGTTGGTGTCGGTGTCGGTCTTTGACAAGTTTAGCGCGGGGCTCAGCTTTTTTTCTCTTGCTCTTTATGGACAGGCGTGGGAAAAAAAAAACACGGGACGGCACGGCATGTGCCTTAAGTGCGAGAAAGGGAATAATGGTTGGTTATCAAGTGTTGTAGTAGCTCGACTACGGGGAGCAGACAAAATAAAGAGACAGTATTATCGCAGTTTAGTTAATTGCAAAAGCCCCCGGAGTTGTCGGTAACACAAAAACCTCAGAAACAGGGTAGTCAACAAACATGCTCATCTCCCAGGACGAATTCTTGCATTTCACATGTCTGCGACAAGCGTCATAAGAAAAATCAGATGTGTATGGTGCGGAATTGCGCAAAGATGGCCTCTTAAACGCACATGTCTTTTCTTTTCTTTCTTTTCCCCGTCAATCTCGAGCAAGTGAATCTATTTTTCGAGGATGGAAAAGTTTGAAAAAGACCACTTGAAAAGAAAGTCATTCAAGTGATAATACAAAGATAATCCCGTGGCTTCCGTAAGGTGCCTGCCAAGACAAGCCATGCTAATTCTAGTTGGGGCCTGCCTTCCCACACAGGCAATATATGCGAAGCTCATATAATCCGAGCGAGCAAAATAGAGAAGCTTGATTTTTTAAACGCAAGCACCGGATGATTGGACGGCGGATATATTTATTGCACTAGACTCCGTTTTTTTTTGTCTCATTTTTCATCTTTGAAGTCTTGTTTACTATATAGTACCCTGGAGTTTGTGACACGCAATTCAAGCTTTATTTCCTTTGCTTTGCACAAACAGCCGTTTCTTTTCTCAGCTTGATCAGTCTTTCTTTTGGCCCTCTGAAAGCACAGGGAAGAGAGTAAATTATCAGCAAATTTTCTCTTTGGCAGTTCGTTCAACAAACCCATTTGGCGTCGAGACACCGACCTGTACAAACCGAGAAACAATGCCTTTTAACGGCAGCCGGATAGTTTGTCTTACTTGAAGACAAGTCCTTTATCGTCACCAGCAAGCCAAACACAAACCTGCAAGACAAACACAGAAAATCAATAATCTGCAGCTCAGAAACAGCTTGTTATCGAGGTACTACGGGTGGGATATGAAATAAGACGCAATAACCCACACGATTGCCCAAAGGGTTTCCTATAAGACTTGGCGGCTTGCTTCTACTAGGATATCATCACGGCAATTAAGAACCCCTAAACAACTGAAAAGACTCATAAAAGATATAAAAGGATGCGCTGCTCTTTGCTGATAATGGCTGCAGTCGTGGCTTCTGCATCGGCATCGGCAGTTGCCCCAGCAGATGGTGAAAACGGCATTGTATCACAACAGCAGCAACTCCCATCACAAAACGCGCAATTTAAATCAGTCCATAAAAGCCTTCCCGGGAAAGCACCCTCCGATGCAAGCCCACGCGCGGAAGGAGCAGAGGTGAGTTCCACTTATGATAACATGCCGTGTATCCACTCGACACCTACCACTAGCAGTACTACAGCTATAAAAGGGATACAAAGCTAACATATATCTCAACACAGAGACCACATGCACTACAGTCTACGACAAGAAACTCTCCAGGAGAGCCACCACAACTCACGAGCCACACACGGCAGAATCCGGATACTTTTCTCAGACTGGTGATAGCTGTGGGTGGCGGGGCATTGGCGTTTGCTTCATGGTGAGCCCTAATATGTTGAAGGCACGACTTTTAAAAGATAATTCAAAATGCATACTTGTAATCAAATATAATAAATCTCAAAAAAAAAAAAGTCAAATCGCTATGTAGTAAAGAGGAATATGGTTCGATGGAACAAAGGAAATAAAGAAAAGAAGATAAAAAGGAAGGAGAAACGCCAAGTTCATCTTGTCGTTGATGTAACTATGCCTCACCCACCGGCACCTACGCCTCACCCCCCGTCCACGAAATCGGGCGGAATTCGGTCTCTTCCCCCGTGCGCAACCAATCCAGAACATCCTTGCGCCGCTCCATCTCCACGCTTCCATGAATTTCGGCCTTGTGCGGCGCCGCATAAACTTTGCTCTGCGGCACGTCTGCGCCCACGCTCTCTATGGCCTCCATGTCTAGAAACGGGTTCATGCCCGCAATGTCGGCGTAGTTCTGGAACTTGGCGCCGGGGTACTTGTGCACAACGCTGTTGGTCGGCTGCAGACCAGCGGGATTGCGCAGCTGCTGAAGTTGCTGCACGGGCTGGCGCGGCACGGAACGCTGCTGCTGTTGCTGCTGAGTCAGGGGTAGTGCGGCGGAAACGCGTCGCTCGGCTGCCGTCTCGGGGTCCTCGTAGTTCTCTGGCCGGTCGTCTGTCGCGTAGCCCACCGACGCCATCCAGCGCTCGATGCCCAGCGGCTTAGCCGAGACCCCCGGTGCAAGCGAGCTGCTTGTATCCAGACGCTGCAAGGCACTCGGCTCAAAGTCCTCGGCTGTGACAGCCGCCGTGGGCGCGTCGGCGGGGATTTCGGGCCGGGCATACGCGGCGTCGTCCGAGCGAAATGGCAAATGATTCTCCTCAGCATACTGCTGCAGCTGGCGCTCTAGATCGTGAAAGGCGTGCTCGTCCTGCGGCGTGGCGTAGTCGGGCTGGTTGTCGTAGTTTGTCGGCGGGAGATGCATGCCAGCCGGGGGCGCGCGTGCCAGCGGCTCAGGCGGCGGCGACGGCGTGGTTGAGGCCGAGTTGCGCAGCGTGGGCGTGCCGGAGTCGGGCGAGTCGGGCATGCGCTCGTGTGCGGGGGCAACCATTTCGGCGGGCGTTTGCTGGATGCTGGAATAGCGCTGCGGGAGCTGCCTGGCCGGCTGGAGATGCTGCTGCTGCTGCTGCTGCTGCTGCTGCAACAGAGGCCCAGAGAGCTGGTGCGACAGACGCATGCGTGTGAGCATTTCTTGTGACATGCGGTGGCGCTGAATGTCAGCAGGCCGGCGAGACTGCGGAGCGGGTGCCATGCGTGGCACGGGCTGTGTATTGGGGACCTGGGCGTTCTGGGCGGCAGGCGGCGTCGTAGCGGCACTAGGGCCGTTCTGGGCCATCTGCTGAAGACGCAGGCCCGCCATAAAGTACGGCTCGGGAGCGGCCGTTTTCTTGGGCGGCTTTGCCTGGTTCACCAGCAGGGGCGGCGGCGAGCGCGGGTCCGGCTTGGGAATAATTAGCGGCGAGAGATATGGCTTGGGCGAGCGCTCTTCAAACTCGGAGTATTCAAACGGGTTGTCGGCAATCCACGGCTGGTTGGAGCCGATGTACGGCGTGGACAGCGGACGCGGGCGCGTGGTTACTGGGTCGGCAGCAATGGCCGAGGGCGACAGAAGATCGTGGCGGCCATGGCTCTGCGAGCGCTGGCGGTTGCGAGGCGTGTGCGGCAGATACAAGTTATTCGATAGCAACGGCGTCTGCTGCTGCGCGTCTTTGCTGCGCGTCAGATTCAGGGCCGGGGGCATGGCCGATGGCATGCGTTGCGGCGTCGGCGTGTCCTGTGACGATGAGGGATACTGGATGCGGTATGCCTCGTTGGGCGACGGGGCCGAGATGCTGCGGTAGCGGAAGCTGGTGGGGGTTGGGTTGCTCTCCAGCGGCGATGGCGAGTCGAGCTTGACCTGTGGGAAGTTGGGATCGTGTGGCGGAAACGGACTCAGCGCACTAACGAGGATCTCGGAGTCTTCGGTCGGCGAATATACGGCCGATGTATAGCTATCCATGGTGTCGATGCGCATGGACGCTTTGATCTGAGGGGGAATTTCAGTCCGAGGCACAGGCTGTGGCGATGGCTGAATGGCACGATACGGTGAGCGCTGGCCGTAAGTGGGGGCCTGAGCTGGAATCGGCACAGAGTTGGAGTACGAGTGGCCGTGGGCGGCCGGCTCTGGGGGGGAGTAGATAGGCTCCGTCCTTCCGGTACCACGGCGAACCACGGGTTGATACTGGTATGATGATTCTTGCTGGGGCTTGTCGTAGGACAAATTGGGGTAGTAGTTTTCATGCGTGTAGTTGCCCTGTCGCACTGGCGTGGCTGTCCGGAACTCTGGGTCGATGGCGGGCTGCGGATGCGGTCGTGTAGGCTGCTGCTTCTGCTTTTTCAGAAGCTCCTCCAACCGCTGGGTCATGACGGCGTGTGACTTGTTGAGATTCTTGGTGATGAATCCCGTCATGAGCGCATTGCAGTGCACCTCAATATCTTCGCGCACGTACAGTCCGGGCATCTGGTAGTCAACAATGGGGTTTCCGGCTTCTCCGACCCTCCGACCGCCGAGCGTCCACGTTGAGCGGATATCGACGCCCATGTGGGCGTAAACGTGTGATGTGATACCATTCTCCGTCAACCGCACGGCAGCTGTGTAGGCGATATCGCCGACAATCTTGCCGCCGGGCAAGTGTGAGATCTTGTCGTGCAGCTGGAACCAGGTACAATCCCGTTCTTCGGGCGGGCAGAAAGACGGCGGGCGGATTCGAGCATGGGAAACTACCAGCGGGTTGATGCGCACCATGTCGTCGTGCGAGTGTAGGAGGGAAAGAACGGCGGCCCGGGAGACTCCATCCGGCACTGGAGTGATGGTGGTGAAGGCTGTGCGTTTTGACATGATGGGTGGATGTGATTGAGGAAGAGATGGATTAGGAAAGTCGAATGGATGACATATAGAGAAAAGAGAAGAAGCTGTCGAATTCTTTGCCAGAAAGAGAAGTGGAAGTTGTCGATTTCTTTGCCTGAAGAAAAGAGGTGGAAGTTGTCGATTTCTTTGCCTGAAGAAAAGAATAAAAGAAAAGAGGCGCAAAAGAAATGAGCCTCCTCACAAACCAAGAAACAAAAAAAAAACAAAAAAAAACCCGGAAAATAGGGCGGAAAAGAATAGGGCGGAAAAAGAAAGGACAAGAGTGCTCAGAAACAAAAAGAATAAACAGTAATAGTCACAAAAAAGGTTATTCGTCTTTAAGCCGCCTCCGGGAGTTATTTATATACTTATATAAGTACTACTTCCATACTTTCTGACTTTGCTAGACCTTGAGTCTCTGTTTCTAACAGCCCGCTCGGTCTTGTACTTTGTACCTCCTCCGTTTGATTTCTTTCTTTGGGCTGGCCTGCTTGGTTTGGGCACGCCCAGAAATATTCCTTCCACCTCGTTTATCACTGTCGTGTCTGGGATTGGTCTGGGCTCAACCTCCAACAACTCAGGGAGGATTCTCTCTTCAGTATTCTTTTCTCCCTCTACTCCTCTTCGTCTTAAGTAATTGCTCGGGCATCTTGTCTCGTCTGATTTGCTCCTTTGTCTTTCACCCTCTCTCTCACTTCCTCATTCTTGGCGTCCCCTTCTTAGACTCCAGGCTTTCATCTCAACCAGTCTTCTACTCCGAGCAATCCGTCTTAGCCAAGCGCAGCTCGGCTAGGTTCAGCCGTACTTGCATATGTTCAGTCATCCATACAAGTAATAATGAAATTAAGTAGGCCTTGGCTCACGTCCAACTCAAAATATAGCTCGTACCATGAACGCAGAATAAGAGGGCACCAAAAGACCCTGGATAGATTACATTTGCTTGTTTTTTTTTTCTATGGCCGTTTACAAGTATTAGTAGTAGTAGTAGTAGTCACTTAAGTATGCCTTGGCCTAACTTTGCTTGATAGGGAGAACACAGACCAGGAAAGGGGGCTTGCATTTTCTGTCTGGTCTGATCTGATCTAGTCTGGTCTGGTCTGGTCTCTCTCTCTTTTTTTTTTTTTCTTTTTTTCTTTTTCCTTTCTTTTCTCTCTGTATTCCTCTGACCCAACTGTTACGTGCTTCAGAATGTCCACGTCGTGGCTCGTGCATGCTGTTTGACAGCAGAACAAATATAACTGACTTGGCTTTGCCTGCCTGCCGTTAGCCTATGCAACTTACCCGACTGCCGCCACATCTAATCCTGTTATAGCCCCCCGGCTTACAACTAAGCCTTCCCTTCTGCATTCCTTCTTTCTCGTTGACGTCGCCCACCCAAGCTTCAAGTTCTCCAAAAAGAAAAGAAAAAGCCCAACACCTTGTTTTGGACCCCCCAAAAAGAGTTTTATTCGCAAGGAAATAGCCAACTGAGAAAGTGTTTTTTAGCCAGACTTTTCAATGCACAGGGAGTTAATCAAACACTGAGAAAAGGTATAAAAAAAAAAGAAAAATAAATAAATAAAAAAAAAAGCCCAATACCCTACTATCTACCAAAGGGTCACGTGCAAAAGCCGTTCTTTCGTGGCGATGAGCAACAACAACAGGGCAAAACGTGCTAAAATAAAATAATAATAAAAAGAAAAAAGAAAAAAAACACAGCCCGACCTTTAGCCCGCTAGAAAACGCCACGCTCGCTCGTTGAAAATGGACTTTTTGCTGCAGGGGCAGTGCAAGCATGTCTGGCAAAAAAGAAAAAAAAACCCCCCCCCCCCAAAAGAACAGCAAACTTCAAACCCTAGCCACTTACACGGCGTGTCCACTTAATCAGCTGCAATATAACCAGTACCTCTTTGTTCCTTGATCGACAGAGGCATCCCCTTGATTTTTCTTTCTTTCTAGGCTCCGTTGTTCTTGGCATTTGCCCAGGAAAAGAAGGTATGAAGTTACTGACCAACTGTACTACGAGTAGTATTACTTACTGCCTTTTTTTTTTCTTTTTTTTTTTTCCCTCTCGCCTGTGTTTCGCATCAGCCCCGCCAAAAACGGCACAGCGCCCAAAACTTTAAAGCCCACTGATTTCTTTCTACTACTACTACTTGGCAGGCTTCCATTGTTCGTTACTTAAGTAACTCAAATCGGCCAGACAACGAGATCTCGATAAGCTGTGCCGCAAGGCCTTTTGCCCGGTAAGTGCTACTACTACTATTCGTAAGTGTGACAAAAACTCCCCCCCCCCCCCCCAAGAGCCTACGGTATCACATGTTTTGGTTTTCTGGGGATACCACCTTTTCGAAACAGCCAGCTCCTTCTTTTGCTACCTGCGAAGTACTTCTTTTGCTACCTATGAAGTAATTCTTTTCCTACCTGCGAAGTACTTCTCTTACTGCCTACAAATTATTCTCTTACTACTACTTAGTAGTACTAGAATACTCTCCTTCTCGTCTCTCTTGTCCACCCTTCTTAAAATCTGCCGTTGAAGCGAACCTGCAGGCTCTCGTAAAGGGAACTTGGGCTTTTTTTTTTCTTTTCTTTTTCCCTTTGTTGCTCAAGCAAGTAAGCCCCGGCTCGGTTGGGTGGTAGAAACAGGTTTCGAAATGCGGTCTTGGTCTCGATCGCCGTATCACAGCCTGGACTCTTTTTTTTTTCCTTTTTTTTTCTTTTTTTTTTCCTTTTTTTTCTTTTTTTTTTCCTTTTTTTTCTTTTTTTTTTCTTTTTCTTTTCTTTTTTTTTCTTTTTTTTTCTTTTTTTTTTTCTTTTTCTTTTCTTTTTCTTTTCTTTTTTTTTCTTTTTTTTTTTTTTTTTTTTTTTTTTTTTTTTTTTTTTTTTTTTTTTTTTTTTTTTCTTTTTTTTTTCTCGGGGGGGTTCTTTTTCTTCAATTCAATCTTTTGCGTTTCTTGCTCTTTTCCCCAGTTCTCGTTTTTCCCCTTCCCAATCTCCTACAAACCAACTGTCGCTATTCGGACTTGGATCTGCCAATGTTTTTATTACCAAACGTCGTATTACCCGTGCAATTTTGGCTTTTTTCCCAAAAAAAAGAACGCAAATAAAATAAGCTCTACCACTCATGGTTCATCCTGCCTAGAATTTTATGATATTGAAATCACCGTCAGTCGGTAGACGGCGGCCGTGCTAGAGAGTAAAAACAATCCGTAGCGCGTTATATTCCTGTATAAGATATTATACGAGTACTTGATAATACACAACCCTGAACATGCCGTAGTAGTAAGTTACAACATACTACTACAAGTGCTATTTAGGTAGACAGAGCCTAAATCTCACGACACCATTTGGCCATCGGCGCGCTCAACTTTGCGCCTACTGGAATATCCTCCAGCGCCATGTCCACCTTCCACATCTTGGTCTCCAGCCCGCCCATCTGTCCGCGCCCGCCCACGCTCGCCGGCACCAGCAACCCGGCATTGACCAACTTTTCCCACGCAATTCCCGCCACGCCACGGCCCCATACACGCGCTCCGCCGCCCAGCGCCAACATGCCGGCCTGGATGCGCTGCTTGCCCACCAACGCCGCATACTCGTCGTACGCCATGGCAAAGTTGACCGTGTCCGTGTGCGCCACAATGTCCAGACGCGCGGCCGCAATGAGCAGCGAGAGATCGAGATCCGACAGCGACGAGAGCACGTGCGCCTTGGACGGTGGAGCCGTGAGCGATTGTGCGGCAATAGCCGCGTTAGGCTGTGTCAGCGAGTACTTGGACGACGACGCCGTAGTGGGTGCGGGCGCGGGAATCCGGAGCGGCAGTGTCGCCGGGCGCAGCAGCGACAGCGGGAGAACACACGTAGCCAGGAATCCCGGAACGGACTTGGACGAGTAGTAGTGGTGCTTGAGCAGCTTCTGGAACGCTTCCTGGCCGTGCAGCTGGCCCACCATGTCGGTCCAAAAGTCCTGAAACTCAAAGAACCCGTCAACCTCCATGTCAATGCCCTCGCGATAAGCGTCGTCGTCGTCAATCAAAAGACCCTGACGACACATCTGCCAGTAGCTGTTGAGGGACCGCGGCGGCGCCATGTACACATATCTGTGGCTGAAGCGCGACTTGACGCGTTTCTCCAGCATGTCCACCACGTCCAGCCGCGTGGTGCAGCCAATCACGGCAATGGGCGCTTTGCGTGCTTGGGCAATGTCAAAAAGATTGTAGAGCAGCGTCTGGCGCGGGTGGTAGGCAAACATGTCGAACTCGTCAATGATGAAGACGACCGACTTGGACGTGACGCCCTCGGCTTCAGCGCCCGAGATTTCCGTCGGGTGCGAGAGAAGCGCCAGTAGCGACGCAAGCGTGTCGGCATAGCTGGTCTGTAGTGTTGTTAGTAAGAGTAGATCTAAACAGGTAGCATTGAACACAACAACATACGCGCTTCATGACGGTTTCGTCAACCTCCATTTCCACACCCAGCTGGCGCCAAATCTCCTTGAGCGCCAGTTTATCGTCCGTGTGAACAAAGCCATTCAGTCGCACCGCGTGGAACTTGTCTGCATGAAGATTGGTCATGTCTTCAATGACGCTCTCAACCATCTGTCTAGAGTTAGCACCGTGTCTCTCGCTCTCCCATCATACATGCACACGTACCGTTGTCTTTCCACTACCGCGCGCACCAATAATCAGCATCGAATTACCCTCGCCGGCCACCACAGTCTGCTCAATCACCTGATACGTCTTCTCCAGTGGTTCGTCCTGGCCAATCAGTCTGATCCGACGCCGTCCCGTACACCGGTCGACTAGAACACGCTGATATGCCCGCAGATGCAGCTCAAAGTTGGGAATTTGCGGCACATCCAGGCCAGCCACAAACGGCTCGATTTCGGGCGCCGCTTCTTCCGTCGCAAGATGCGTATAGCGCTTGGTAGACGGCGTTTTTGTCACGTCCTCCTGTGCACAGTTAAAACACAGCCAGTCGCCCTGTGGCACGTCTGTAATACCGTGGCATTTCTGGTGGTATCCCAGATCGCACACGTCGCAAAAGAGAATCTCATTGGGCGCCACCGACTCGCCCATGCTGCAGATCTGGCACACTTCGTTTTCATACGTCTCCTCGGCCGGCACGTCCTCGGCCGGCTCTTCTTCCTGGGTGGCATAATCGTCCACGGATCCCGCCTCATCTTCAACTTCAGCCTGCTGCTCAGGCTCGGTTTGGCTCTTCCTGGAAGCCCTGCGTAGCTTCTCCGACAATGGTGTCCGTTCCTCGCCCGCCCGCGAACCCATTGGCGTGCTCAGCTTCGCTCCACGCTTTGCCGACGCCATCATGGAGCCCGGCAGATCCTCAAAGACGACTTCACCAGGCGTCTTTGTTCCCGGTGCAACATCAAACACCACGCTCTTGCGTGCGCGCTCAGCAGTCGGGCCGCGATCCCGCCGCGACGGCGTCAGGATGCTCTTCAGAGGCGACTTGGCTGGTGACCTCGAAGGCGACTTGGACGGTGACGCGGGCATAGTTTTGCGGGGAGACATATCTGGAAACGGCGCAGCCTTGCGAGGTGACACATTGGGGAAAGGTGCAGCCTTGCGGGGAGACATATCTGGGAACGGCGCCGCATCTTGCGGGTTGTGTGCTGGCAGTAAACTTTCTGATTGCTGGTTCTGTGATGGATGTTGCAGCTGCGTCTGTGGCTGCAGAGCCGCAGATTTCGGCGGGCGACCGCGACGTTTCGCTGGTGGTTTCGATGGTGATTGTAAGTCGGCGTCATTTGTGTAGGTCGTCCGATCTGTCGAGAGCGGATCAGGCGATTGATTGGAGAGAAGCATCGGCGATGTATTTTCCGTTTTTACTAGCCCGTCATTGTCATTATCGATGCGGCGGCGCTTCGTAGAGGCCTTGTTTTCTGACGTCGGTGTGGAGGTTGATGATCGGGCGCGTTTGTGGCCAGTTGCCGGAGTTTGTGTGTGATCCATAGTGGCCGTTTTGTTTTGCTGTTTTGGAGATAATCGGATGGATAGGTTCTCAATGTTGTAGCGAGCGGCTGCTTGCTGCAAAATGTTCAAAAAAATATATATATATGTACAAGTCAAACTGGTTGTTGTTCGAGGTCGCATTCAAGCACAAAACAAAAACATTAAAAATCCGAGCAAACTAACGAGCGTCACTAGCCAAAGCGAGCAAATCAAATAAATACTTATGCAGGTCTTAAGCCCTTCCTGCTGCAGTCCTGGTCAACAGCCCACAGTAAATACAGTAGTAGTACTGCGTAAATTCACTTTTCGACCTCGCGCTGCGCGTCACGATCCCTGTCATTTAAGAAAAGTGCTGTCACGTGAGGCTAGGCGATTTGGGTTCTGCGACTGTAAGGGTTACAACCCGCAGCAGAAGTAAGTAGTTTTGCTTTTCACCAGTCTTTTCAACAGTAATAATACACTGGGACCACACCTAATGCACATCTAAATGTCTGTAATAATATAATAATTGTAACCTAAACTGTAGGTGCTTCATCTAGCGAGACCCCAAACCCATATCTCCAATTTCTCCTTGCCAAAAGACCAGAAAACCACCATCGTCGACATGTCCTGTGACGACAAAAGTTCGTATAGTATATCCCAACGCAACGCCGAGCCGAATGAAAAATGGACAAAAGAAACCAAAAAAATCTCAAACAAAGAAACCAAGAAAACAAGAAACCAAGAAAAAAACTAAAAACCGACCAAAACATTTCGTGCAATTGGCTCTCTAAACATTGAGCCACATCTTGAGACGTTCGTACGTGTAGAAGCTGACGGCAACCATGGGCACAATCTTGACGTAGCCAATGCTCAGACCGACAAAGAATCCCTTAAAGCCTCTCTCCTTGAAAATAATCCCCATGGTCTCGCTAATGCGCGCTCGGTGACCATCTCCGACTGCCCCACCGACCTGCATGCGCCGTCTGATGACTTCAAGCGGATACGCCGACGTCTGCGACACCATTCCCGACACACCGCCGGACAACAGCTCCGCCCACGACCGCAGCGGCGCCGGCTTGTCTCTCGGCGAATTCTCCGGTCGCGGCAGAGTTGTGTACTTTGCGAGGTCGCTGCTGCGCAGCAAATCGCCCATAGTGTCGTGTGTAAGGAACGAGACACCAGCGTACGGCAGCATTCCAACAAGCGTAGGCGCAAAGCCGCGGTAAAAGTTGGACATGCCCGACCGCGGAATCATGGTTGGGATGCTGCCGCCGGCTCGCTCGTGGTATATCTGGCGCACAATAGTGCGCAGCGTCGAGCGGGTGTCGTGCTTGGTCTCAAAGGCAAGGCGGACACGGATGACCTCAAGCGGGTATGTGAAGAAGACCGAGGTAACACCGGCTAGTGAGCCGCTAATAAGTCGGCGCATGGGAGTTTCCTGTTCGTGCGAGCGAATAACAATAGCCCGGATTTGCTCATATGTAAGGAACTTGATGGCGGCATAGGGAAATATTCGGAGTAGAGTGGCCGAGTGGCCGCGGAACAGGCCTCTGGGACCCTCGACGTGGTATATTTGCTTTATGGCACCGGCAGCGCCGACCCATGATCCAGTGTACTTGGCGAACTGAGGGCTGTTGGACTGGAAGAGAATCTTGACTCGATCGAGAGGAGCGACAATGGTTTTTGCCTAGAGAGGTGCCTGATTAGTTCTGTGCCTTCATTTGAAGCACCAGTAACAAAGCCAAGAACTTACTGCGCAGCCAGCCAGGCCGCCGGCGACACCGGTGCGCCACACATAGTCGAGGTTTTTCTTGTTCTGGTACTGGGAGCTTGCTGCAGCCGGCGGAGAGTTGGTTGGGTCTGATCTGAGGAGTTTTCTCGAGTTCTGATTGTCGGCCGGGCTTTTTGAAGAGAGCTCAGCGAGCGAGCTCTCGTTTAGAACGACCGACGGCATGCCTACAAGCCTATGTGATGTCCCTAACGATAAATGCGTTGAATTTGAGTGTGATTCGAGGCTCAGCGGGAGAGTTCAAAAGTCAATCGGGGGCTGAGACCGAGTCTGGAGAATATAATGTAGTAATAAACGAAGTCTACTGAAAGGTTTCGGAGCAGCGGAGAGTCTGGGGCGCAAAGAAAAAAAAAATAAGAAAAAAATTGGAGAAGCCTTGCGGCTCGTGGTGATGGTAGCAATTAGCGGGATTGTCAAGCGGCTGCAGCGTTTATTTATCGGCGAATCGATTTTGCAGCACGGTATCGTACTGTGCAGGTCTTTTGCAGCGCACTGCAGCGGTGGTATTGCAGAAGTAATAGCAGCCGAAACTTGGCGACAGGAGGAAAAACGATTGAATCGCAGGCTTTGTAGGAAAATCAAACTCCCGGAGAGGTGCGAGTGCCGCGAGATACGACGCAGATAAAATGAGATGGTAATGAATAGTTTAAGGAACAAGCAAGATCGATCAAGAGTCGGTAAATGTCGATTGAAGGATAAGTCGCAGGGCTAAATGGTGGTGAAGGAGAAATAACGCGGAAAGAAGAAAGAGAAGAGGAGAGGAAAAAGATGACGGAAGAGAGTTTAAGCTGTTAGCGTTTTGATGTTGGAATCTTTAGTCTAATACTACTACTAGTAGTACTACTCCGTACAATTGAATTTTACTGGAAACAGCAGAAGGGCAAGTGCGAGACGTCATTTCCAGAACAGAAAAAAAAAACCCCCCCAAATCCTAAATTTGTTTGGGCCTTTTCCGGATTTAAACTATGGAGAGCATTGAGTTGCACAATAGGCCAGGCGCAGCAAGGTCAAAAGCCGAGGTGAATAAGAAAGATAAGCCCCGGGTCGGACGAAGAAAACGAATTTTTTATTTTTTATTTTTTTATTTTTTTACCTCTGAAAAAGTGAGTGAGCGACGGCTATGAAAAGCTTATGAACTCTCATATTTCACCCATAGCCCCACTTTACAGCTGCAGCCTATTCAAACACAGCGCACAATAACCACTAGAAATGAAGCAAAAAAAATGTCAGAAGCTAGCCCAGCCCGAATTTCTTATTGTTCTCTCAAGTTTCTCTTTTAGCGGCAGACCGGGTGTAGCCGATACAAGCCTCTGACCCTCCTGTATTTTTTTTTTCCCTTTTCTCTTTGCTGTTGGAACAAGCCCTATACGTCCTTGCTTAAACAGCCAAAAAAGCCCAGACAGCAGAAACAAATATTGGTCAGATGACCGCCTCTCAGTCCTGCGTGCTCTTTGCTAGCGGCGACGGCTCAACAGTCTGCATTGATATTCCACGTTCGCTTGAAGAGGCCCAGCTGCTCCATAGTCAGCTGACTGCTTCACCTCCTTCTGCTTCTGCTTCTCATTCTGCTTCTCATCCTGCTTCTCATCCTGCGCCCATAAAAAGGAGAATCAGGTCCGTCACTCCAGTGCAATCCCCGTTTGTTACCCCGGACCCACAGCGCGGCAATGTTTCCGATGTCCGGGACCCAGCCGCCCAGCTGGCCGAGTTAATGGCGCTTGACACAATCGAGCGAGCACTAGAAACACTCAAGCATGAATACAGCGGCCCCTTTTGTCTGCCACGTTTAACAGCGGCTGCACCTGTAAATTCTTCTGCAGTAAATGCGAGTGTGCCTGAAGTTGCATCTGGAAATACACATTCCCTATCTGAATCTGCACCACCTGCACCTTTACCGTATTATATCCCTCCGCATACCCGTTTCGTATCCGGCCGTATAGAGAACACCCTCAACCAGTTTGCTGCCGCTGCACCCTCACTGGTAGATTTAATTCTCCTAGATCCCCCGTGGGCCAACCGCTCCGCACGGCGCAAACGACGTCGCGCCGGTGGCTACACCACCTTCTCCGACCTCAGCGATACCCGCTCTCTCCTATCTCAGATCCCCGTCTCCTCGCATCTTGCACCCGGCGGCATCGTCGCCGTCTGGCTCACCAACAAGCACGCACTCGTTGATCTAATGACAGCGCCGCACACGGGCATCTTTGCGCTCTGGGGCGTTGAAGTGGTGGCTGAGTGGCTTTGGCTCAAAGTTACGACCGACGGTCAGCCGGTAGTCGATGTGGCGTCTGCATGGCGCAAGCCGTGGGAAAAACTGCTGATTGCACAGCGGCCGCACGAAAAGAAGGCGGAAATGCCACAAAACAGGGTGTTGGTGTCAGTGCCTGACGTGCATTCCCGCAAGCCGAATCTCAGGAGTTTGTTCGGTGATGTGCTGGGGACTGAGTTTAGGGGGGTTGAAGTGTTTGCGCGAAATCTGACGGCTGGTTGGTGTTGCTGGGGAGACGAGGTGCTGAAATTTCAGGGCTACGAGCATTGGGATGTCTTGGGTCGGGACGGCTCAGATTCAAGAGACCCAGAGAAGGAAGAGTCTGTAGATGCCAGTAGTAGTACTACCACTAGTATGTCGTCATGACAACACCCAATAGGCACTCAAGTTGCAAGACGAATGATGTTCATTTTGAGACCAAGGCGGTCTGAATAGTATGTAGAGTAAATGAATAAAACAGTTGTTGTACAGTATATCACCACCACCCATTGTATCGTAACAGACAATAAAACCAAAACAGCGGTTTTACACAGAGGTCTTGGGCTCCTCAGGCTTGACCTCTTCTTTCACCTCCTTCGCCTCCTTCACTTCCTCGACCGGCGCCGCCTTCTCGGCCGCCTCCAGCACCGCCTCCCACTTATTATCCAGGACCTCTCCATTGGACCACGTCGCCTTGCCGGCCAGCAGCGCCTTGGCCTGCTTGGCCAGCAACTTGTCCTCCGTCTTGGGCATCAGCTCGCTGGGCAGCATCGTCTTTGCAAACGCCGCCGCTGTCTGCATCATCTTGACCTCGTTGGCATACACCTTGCGCGCATCCCACAACCGCTTGTTCCACGGCTCCAGGTCAACCGGCGTCTCGGGCCATGCAAACGGCTCTGCCAGCTCCACCGTCATGTACTTCTCGCTCTTGCCGCGGTGGATACGCGCCCGCTGCTGCGCATTGTCCGAAATGGAGTTGATCACCGGCGCCGGCGCGACAAACGACCGCACCTTGGTCACCTCGACATTGTACAGGTTCCACAGGTAGTCGCGCAGATCGAACTTGGTGAAGCGCAGTGGCACTTTGAAAGTGGCAAAGTTGGGGTCCTGCTTGGGTCGGCGAATCATGGCGACGATGATGTTTGGCCTGCAAATTAAAAGCAGGTATTAGCAAGTCAATCTAGCAAAATCTACAAACAAAGGTCACCACGGTGCGGGATCAACACCGACGTCATCCCACCGACGGGCCGGCCAAAAGTAAGTTTTTCTTGGGCGCAAAAGGCACTCACAGAAACAGCTGCTTCTTACCGAGCTTGAAGCCCGGCGCTTTCCGAACTGCAGACGCCATTGTGAGTGAATATGTGGGCGCGGAGCGTGCAATAAAAGTTCAAACTCGTCAGAGTTTCGCCCGGAGCTCGTGCCCGTTCCGCCGGCCGCGACGAAAATTCCCACCCCAGCTGGTTTGCCGCGATGATTCTGGCGCCACACTAACAAGGCTACAGATGTGGCGTATGTGGCGGGAGTAGGGGCTCTAGATAGCATCTGAAAACTGGGTCATAATTCATCCAGGGTCTCCCTTACATGATTCGTTATGTGATGTGGATCTCCCCGCATTCAAACTGCCATTAAGGTATCACTAACAAGCGTTTTAGTTTTTCCTATTTTGTGGTCGTAGCATAACATTGTCACACCATTTTTCAGATCATTTATCACGGTATCAAAAAGTATAGTTATGGTATTTATTCATAAGTCATTATAGACACATCAAATCTGGAGTTTCGTGTGTTTTCGTCATATCGCCCAAAAACCGAACAAGAACAAAATCAAGCCAATAAGAAAAACAAAGCGCGGAGTACTAGTACACAGGGCATGGTGCGAACAGCTACAAGCTGATCACCAATAGAATCGAAAGAAAGAACAAAAACAGTGAGAGGAGAAGGAAGGTGCCTCTGTATCCTGGCCCGGAAAGAATGACATCAATGAAACAAAAGAAGGCGGTCAGCTACCCTCGCTGACTGCCTGGGCACCTCCGCCAGAAACAAAAACAAAACGCCGGGCCTGGATATCGATAAAGGCCGGACAAGCTACACTAGTTATCCGGCCGCTGCTGTGGGTGCTGTGGTAACCCCAATTTAGACATCCAAGCCGTCGACAACAACACCCTTCTGCCAGTTCCAGGCCATGGCCTTGGCGGCGGCGTTGGCGGACTCCTCGTCGACCAGGGCGCTAACAAGGTATAGCGAGGCGTCGACGCCGGAGCTCATGCCGCCGGTGGTGATGACTCTGAGACCGCCGAGACGCATAGCGGCGCGGCGGACTGTCGACTCGCGACGGGTGTTGGAGCCCTTGAAGGACATGCTTCCCTTGCTGTATGCAGAAGTTGATTAGTAAATATGACTCAACATAGAAAAGAAGAGCGCTTACCGGGCATGAGATCCGCGACGACCAGTCTTCTGCTCGGCCTTGGTGTGAATGTACGGGCTGCTGTCCTCGTCATCAATGTCGAAGCGCAGGTTGTTCACGACGTAGCGCTCGTCGTCCATGACCTCGGTACGCTCGACGTTGTTGCACACGGCAGAATAGCTGCACAGGTGCTCGAACTTGGTCATATGATCCGGGTGCATGGTGGCAGCGAGGCCAGACAGCAGGCCCTGTGAGGCAAGGAACATGGCGCCAGTGCAGACGGCCAGCACGGTGCGCTCGCGCGAGGAGTCCTGCTTCTGTACCTCGGTGTAGGCGCGGAGAAGCGGCATCGGCTCGGCCTTGGACTTGAGCACGTTTTCAATCTCACCGCCGACAACGACGACGACGTCAAAGTCAGACAGCCGTTCATAGGCTTCCTTGTAGGTAATTTGGGCAGTGACCTGGGCGCCCTGCTTGGAAACGGCCTGGGGCTCGGCACAGGCAATGGTGCACTGAAACGCCTTGCTGTCTAAAGTGGAGTTGTTAGTCTTGGGTGTTACCAGTGGGGGCTAAAGAATAAGGTCGCTAGGAGAAGAACATGGAATGTGGGGGGGGGGGTTCTTACTGGGATCGTCCTGCTCGTGAAGAGCTTCGGCAAAGACTTCGTAGGCTCCGCTGAAGTCGAGAAGATCAAAGCCCGGCTGCAGAGCAAACAGGACTTCGACCGGCTCGTCGGCCACAGCAGAGGACTTGTGCGCACTCATCTTGGGCAACTATTGAATGGAGTAGTGGGTCTGGTGGAAGGAAATGGTGGGCTGGGACTTGAACAGTCAGTCGATTGGGTCGGTACGTAAATGGAGAAAGAGGAAATAAAAGTGGGAAGACAAAAGAGACAGGATGGAAAATAGAGCAAGTCAAAGTGTGAATGGAGTAGAAGAGACACAGGAAAGTGATGGAGAAGAAAACATTGGGTGTGAGAAGAGGCAGCGGGACAAGACCCGGATTTATACAGCTACAATAATATTACATTATCCAGACCTAGGGAGACAGACAGACAATAAGAGTCATACTGGTATTGCTCAACACACGACAAACAAAAAGAGAAAAGAACTAAACACACGAGAGGAAGAGACAGAAGTCACATACGCACCGCAAGTGCGCACCGTTTCTCAAAACTCCAGACCGGGCGTTGGAGACCGCCGGGGGGCTTCACGAGGTGGGAACCTGCGAAATACACAAAAGACAGGTACTAGTGCGGCGGTGGCGTGGTGCAAAGAGTACCTCTCGAGAAAGCACCTTTTTGGTTTTTTTTGGGGGGAGGCACCACGCATGCATAAACCTAGTACACTGTACTAGTACTACTACAGTACGGAGTACAACAACTACTACTACTACTACTGGCAATTTGGAGGGGCGTGGCGTTTGATTGGGTTTGATCTGGGGTAGCTGCCACTCTAACGTTCCCTAGCCAGGGCCGTACAAGAGAAGCAGAAAAAGCACAGTGGATTGGCAAGTGGTGGCACGACCGGCTGATTTCTGCTTGAGAATCACGTGTCGGGGCCACTTGGGCGCTGAAAAAGTCGTTCGATGGCGACGGCCGCTGGCTGGCATGGTTTTCTTTTTAGTTGCTGGTATGGTTTTTTTTTTCCCCCTTCTACAAGTACGGAATAGTTGCTGGTACTTGCTTGCACAGACTAGAAACGACGGTGACGTTTCACACTGCCAATATTGGGTTCTTGCTGTTGCTATGCAGGACAAACTGTACTGTCTTGCTGATTCAGTATACAGTATGTTACAGGTGCATTTGCAGTGTGCAGTATGCTACAGGTGCATGCCATGATACCTTAGCGCATCACATATAGAAATGACCAAGCTACCCCGCGATTTATGGTTTCGCGGGCAACACCAACTAAGACTTTGGAGAAATCCCCAGAAAAGCAAAGTACTCCGTAAATAAATTGCTAGGAATTGAAATATTGCGAATAAGCTTTCTTGAAAAGAAAAAAAAAAAAGAAAAAAAAAAAACCATCAAAAGACAAGCTTCTCCAACTTCAGCCCAGCAATAAAAAAGTGTCTTTGCCGCAAACAGTTGCACCATTACTGCGTAGGCTGCTACGGAATACCACTACAGTATGAGTAGTTTAAACAGCCGCAGTATGCATCATTGTCTAAGGCTGTTAAATGCCGCTGTTACTACGCAGTTGCGGAATGAACTTGGTCGTCATGTGCCCCTGCCGGGTTGGAGATGTTCTTGCTCCCGCAGGATGGTAGTCATTTCTTGAGCGGCAGTAACATGCTAAATCATGACACATCAATCCTCCCATTTTAACTTGTCCTAGTCTTTCAAGTCAACGACAAGATCAGGACAATGTCTCTCCATAACTTCCGGGTTCCATGAGAGTAATGAATAAAAAAAAAAAAAAAAAAAAGATCAGGACAAGGACAGAATATCTCCCCAAGCTCGCTCAGCAGCAATGCAGTAAGACTAGCTAAGAGCCGACCAGACGATGGAAGACGGATCACGGCAGACAGGCTCTCTCCCGTCGCATGACTTTTTTTTTTCTCTTTTTTTTTGGACCTGGTTCCTGAGGCCACAAGGTTGCCAGCTTCCCGACAACTTTACTTTTTACGGTGTGTGTGTCTGAGGCGGTGGTGTTGTTCTTGCCGGCTCTGACGTTACAAGAATGGAAACAAAACGACACACCGAGAGGGCCCCGTGGGGTGGGGCGATGGGCACATTTGGCTTTTGTTTTCTGGGAAAAACAGTGGGTGCAACCCTGATGGGGAAAAAGGCAGGCGGCCGAGAAACAAAGACTGGAGAAAACAGCAAACAAAATTTCTTCTTCTGTGCTACGCAGAATTTACAGTACAGCCCATTAATTTATCGCGCAACTCAGATTGTGGGCTGTTCCAGCCGCAATTCTCTGTCCAGCTGGTCTCTCGCCAAATAACAAGAAAAGAAAGAGTCAAAAATGGCTGTCGAACGATGTGTGATGTCACCCGGCTATGTCCCGTGATGCATTTCCAAGTTCCGTAAAGGGGCAGCGACATGTAACCCCCAGACGCCGACCTTTTCTTTTTCTACACACACTACGGATAGATGCCGAAAGGGCTTTTGAGAAAGTGGCAAAGAAGGAAGCCGTCATAAGAGAATATACGGAGTACAGAGTTACCGTACTTGGTCTTGGGAAGAAAGGGCTTGTTAGAAATGGGGTCACACCCCACATTCTGCGGGACGGGCTTCAGAGAACGGAAGAGGCGGATAAATGCAAGGGTTTGACAACAGATATCTAGGGTCTCTTTTGCCCTGCGTACATCGTACTTCCTTCATAAAGCACAGAAAGCCTCTTGTGCCAAAATTATTGTTCTTCATTTGTTCTTGTTCCTACATATAGATTTTGCTGAAACGGCGAATTTGTTTCTTTTGCCACTGCGCCTGGTGATGGCGCATGCTTTTTTTTGTTTGTTATCTCTGCACTGCCAACTTGCTTTCTTGCTTTTTCATGGTTTATGTGGTCATTTTGTCATGCTTGGCTCGGACCTTACAGCAGCTTTTCAGGCAAAGTGTCGGGCTATTGCGTTGCTACAATTGTGTGTCTTTCAGTCTATACGTTAATACAATCAATCAATCAATACAGTACAGTCTTTACCGAAGCGCAAGTTGAGCGGACCATTACTTGTACAAGTTCATCCTTGCTTTCATACCTGTTGCCGTGATGCTTGACTGATAGTGCGACTCAGTGCATAATGGTGCACACACTGTTATAATATACAGGCTATGCTACTGCTCCACAGTGCATTCACACACACCACTCATGAGTTAACTAACACAGACAATGCGGCTGCCTAGCACTGCAACCTTCTACTAATTAAATCCTGGCCTGAACAAAGCTCAAGCCAGTGGGTGGCAGTGTTTCACTTTGTTATGCTGAATTTGAAGGGCTGTTACCTCCCTTTGTTTCTATTTATTACCATACCATTCGCTTCTTGATTTGGTTTTAAGTGAGCCGTGCCTCGTCACCTGTCAATCGTCTTTTTTTTTTTTTTTTTTTTCTCTTCTTCTTTTCTTTATCGCGGCAGCGTCATTCAATCCGCCACCCATTCATAAATTTTTTTTTTCCAACAGAATTTCGTCAAAATGCACCGACAAGTCGCCGAATTCATCGCCAAGCGCACCCTCGACTCTCCGGGCATGAACATGTCCGAGATCCAGAACAACATGCCTGCCTGGGCCGGCTGGCTGTTCGGAATCGAGGCTCTGGCCATGTTCCCCATCATCATGTGGGCAAGTCTGCTCCCACCAGCCCTTGGAAACTTAAGCACATGTTTACTAATATCTATGCGCCTGTAGATGTCGTACTCGCTCACCACACTGTACACCTCGCTTGCCATGATTGAAGACGAAAAGTCGCCCTTCTACACGCCTCTGCCCACCTCCTCCAAGGAAGACCCCGTTGACTCTATCAAGAACTCCACGTTCGCCTCCGCGCCCGCCGAAGTTCTCGATGCTACCCCTGTGACGTCCAGCGTGTGCCGCGTCGCACGCTTCGTGCGCTCGCAGCGCGGCAGCTGCTGCCCCTCGTTCCGCGGCTTCTTCTGCCTTGTGGCCGCCGGCACTGGCGTCGCCATGCTCTCTGGTCTTCTCATGCTATGGCTGCCCTCATTCCTCAAGCCGTTTGCTTCGCTCTTTGCCTCGCTGGCCATGGCCCAGCCCCTTGCCGCCTGGGTGCACATCATTGCCACGCCCTACGACGCGCGTCCCTGGTTCCGCCGCCTACCGGCCTTTGGCCCCACGCTGCGCGCCACCGCCCAGGCTATCGTGATCAACTGGGCGGCCACCGTGGGTTGCCTGGCAGCGCACGAGTACCTGCGTGACGTCATTCTGCAGTGCGACACGGAGACCGAGACGCCCGGCGCCGACTTTTACATGTGCTCGGCGCTGCTGGCCGTGGCGTACCCGCTGCTGGTGATTCCCACCGAGGCCATGCTGGTGCGTGCGCGCGCGTCGCTGATTCCCGCTGACAAGGAGACGCTGGTCAACTTTGACCGCAGCCTGGGCGGTCGCGCCAATGAGGCTTCGTTCCTGTCTGTGGTGGCACTGTGGAAGTCGATGACGCCGGGCTCGTGGAAGCGCATTGCTAAGTTTTACCTGCGGGTTACTGGCGTGGTTTTGAGCATTTCTTTGCCTCTTGCTCTAATCTTTTCTGTCCAGACGTACCTTTTAGTGAGCAAGCACTAAACGTCTTTATCAATAATGAGAGCTTATAAGACGATGCCATTTGATTGGTCGCTTTCCACTCGCCAGCATGTATTTCACAGCCGTTTTGCATTGATTTAACCAATCTTTGTCTGTAATCACAGCTCCACTCCAATATGAACTTTGTATATACAACAACCAGTACCTATGTTAGCCAAAAAAAAAAAAAAAAAAAGTGAATCAAAGTGCACAATAGCAAAAATCTACTCCGTATATAAATAAAAAGGACAAAAAGCAGAACGAACGATGTGGGACTCGAACCCACAGCCTCAGCTTAGCATCCTAAAACACCAATGGGTTGGCCTGTAACCAAGAAGTGGCTCAGGCACAGGGAGAAATAGGAGAGCTGCGCGCTACCATTGCGCCAACCGTCCTTGTTGCTCGAAGCGGGGCAACAAAATCACCTATAAATATTATACACAAACAGAGCTGCCAGGGGCTCACTACTCCAAACGCTCCCAATGATCGCCATTGCAGTCCTGCAGAAGAGTATTTTAGAAATCAAGTGGTTTCTTTAGAGCTGTTTATAGACATTAATACCGCACTAGCCACACTGTCCCATTACGTATACCCAAGAAGATTGCTCAATACCAAAAAAAAAAAAGAAAAAGAAAAAGAAAAAAAATACAAAGGGGAGGCGCAAAATGCCCAAAACGTGCACAGCACCCAAGAATACATACCCGCTGCTTTGTGTTCAGCACCACGTAAACACCGGATTGCGCGTCTTTACCGGCTCAAGCCGCTCCACAATCACCTTGCGCATCTGCCCCTCCATGCCCTGCGCCGCCGCATAACCCAAGTCTCCTTCAATGTCGTCCACCTCGTACCCATCTACATCGCCGTAGAGCTGGTGCGCAATGCTATTTGAAGTCTTGCGCGTGGTTGCCGTGGCATACGAGTAACGCCGCTGATGGCTGCCGCTGCTTATGTCGCCTGCTGCCGCGCCAGCACTCGGGCCACCGCCGTGGCGGTCGGGCGAGTACATGTTGAGTCGGGCGGGGGCATTCTTGCGGCTAAAGCGCGTGTGGTTCGGGACGGTGGCCTCATGGTCCGTGGATGTGGATGCAAACGTGGTCGGCGGCGACGTGGCCAGCTCGAAGCGGTTCGGGTTCGGCATGTCGCTGGGCTGGCTAAAGCTCAGCAGATCGGGGTCCTGGCGCGCGGCACCCGAGATGTCAAAGGCGTCGAGCCCGGCGTTTTGCTGGCGCCGGTGGATCTCGGACGACGTAGGCCGCATGGGCACGGCAACGGGAATGTCCACCAGGTCGTCCCACACGCACACCTTGGCGCGGCGCGTCAGTTCCAGCGGGCCGTGGTCCAGCGTCTTGAGCGCCTCGACCACGTTCCACGCCTGGCCCTTCATAACGGCCATTTGCTTGGCAAACATGCGCTCCTGAAAGTCCTCGTCCATCTGGAACACCTTGCGCAGGGCGTACTGCGTCTGGCTCCACCAGTGGGTCGAGGTGAGCAGCGGGAGGAAGTGGTCGCGAGTCTTTTGCGAAAACGGCCGACCAATCAGGTCGACGGGCAGGAAGAGCCAGCCAAAGGGGAAACTGCGCCAGGCGTCGGGGTGTTTCCACGGCCACGATAGCGAGTTGTCAATGGCGCCAATGGTGATCTTGGGAGAGGCGTCTGACGGAGCACCGGCTGCCTTCATGGGGTTCTGTGCCTTGTACGGATTCGCGGCGCGACCGCCCGACGGGCTCTTAACACGGGACGGGTCGACGGGCCGGGGCGCGGGCGCGGGCGAGCTTGAGCTGCCGTTGGTGTCTTCGTCGTCTTCACCGTCTTCTGGATCGAGGTTGAACTGCATAGGCTCTGACTGGATGCTGACCTGTTGCGTTGACCAATCAATCTTGACCATCCAGTTGTCCAAGCCACGATCGGTATTGCGCATAATGTAATCGAGAATCACCAGCTTTTCCAGCTCCTCGCGGAACGACTGCTTTAGCGAATCGGTCCACCGGAAGTTTTCTGGACCCAGAGGTTCTGACTCGGGGTCGTATTCGACCTCGGCTTCTTCTTCTACTTGTCTGCTACCGGATGGCCGGCAGGAATCGGTCCATCGTTGTGAGCGCGATCTTCTCGCAGTATCACGGGTGCGGAAGCCGGACCAGTACTGATCGGGCCATGGGTTCTCGCGCAAAAAGATGTTGGCGTCCTTGAAGCCCTTGAGGAATACCTGGAAACTACCCGGCTTCTCGGGAAGCGGCTTCTTCTTTCTATAGAGGCTGTGCCGATCCCAGAACGGGTAGTGGAAGGATTTTGATGACAGATACACAACGTCTGTGTACGGAACCATGTGTGTTCGTAGCTGGCAATCGAGTGTATAGGCAGCAGCCTCGGAGACATATGATAGGTTGGGAATCAAGCTGTAGACAAACAATACGTTAGCACAAATATGGGTAGGCCTAGATCACAGCTGGAAAACGCACCAGGCTCTGCCAAAGAAGCACGGAAACAGATTACGGTGAATCCACTTGTTCCATTTCGGATTACCCGCCGCATACGGCTCCTCATCTTTGGGCTTAAACACACCCACGACCTTGCCGTCAATATTCTGAGCAAAGTATGAGCCTGAGCTGCCCTGTGAAATCATGCGCGGATGCACATTGCGGTCAATGGCATGTCTAACACTATTCACAATAGCCTCAAACTCATCCTTGCTCATGACAGGCTGTGGCTCTGCCAGTCCATCTGGGCCAATCGGCACCACGCCCTCGGGCGGCTGAAACACCGAGTAATGAATCTCGAGCCGCTCCTCCTCGCCCGGCTGCAGCCGATGCGACCGCTTGAAGCGCGCCGTGATTTCATCGGCCCAGCGCTCCAGCCGCGCATTGATGGCCTTGATATCGACGCCGGTGCCGATGCTATCCTGGCGACGGCGCGTGGTGCGAGAGCGTTGGCCATTGCGGCGCGGAGATGTCACATTAGACGAGGCGCGGGGCGCGGCGTGCGACGAGTATCGGGCTGCCGAGGTGCTGGGCTGGTGGGACGCGAAACTCTGTGACATGTAGGCGTCGTCGTCGTCCGAGTTGCTGCCTTGGTCGGCCTGCGCGAGGCGCTCGTAGCCGGTGGGCGCCATGGCGGGGTTGATCGATCCGACGGTTGGTTGGACGAAAATAACGGGTTGTAGAGAGCGAGATCGAGATTGGTGTTGAGGGACAAAGGTTAAAGATTCAATTGGATTCGGATGGATGGATTGAGCGTGGTTCACGAGCCGCAATGCATATTTTGAATAGTGGATGGCGAATCGCTAACGGACACAATAGCTCAAAGAAGAAAAAAAAAACGGGCACTGAACTAGATACCAACACCCACGAGAAGAAAAAAAAAAAAGGCTGCGGCAGAATCACTGTTTTTTTAATCAACTTTGATAGACTGGTTGTAAATATTTAAAGAATTGGAAATCTCAAAACCCTGGAAATCATGAAATGGCACACCCGGAACCAAACAACAAAGCCAGGCTCTTGACGTTTCAATTTGGGGGCCCAGACAGTTTTGCCGGTTTGGGATTTGGCTTTCACAATTCAATTGGTTATTGAAATTTGGCAGAAAAGACCGGCCCAGCGGCCATGCGCCGACATTGCATTCTACAGGGAAGGATGGATTTCAGGGGTCGATCTGCGCTGGGGCTTGGCTGTCAGGGCCTGTCAATAGCCTGTGGTTACAGTGGCTTCAGCGCTAGGAGGCCCTATAGATAGATCCAAGAGCCTTTGGAGCCGTTATATTAGCTGGCGTTATGCCATATCAACATGATTCTTCGCAACGTCCTCCCAGAACTCAAATTCACAAGCAGAATTCAAAGTGGAAAATAAACAGAATGCAAGTCAGTTTTATAGTAGCCGTAAATATCAAGAAACACCTTTAATATCCCAAGAAAACAAGTATGTGCAACCCCCATTCGTCACCCATTATGTCCATCAACACCTTACGTGCGCGGGCTTCTCAAGAACCCAACCACACCGCTGCAGTAGCCGACCAACCCGTCCAGACGCGCGCTTTCTCGCTCCTGGTTCTTCTTCCACTCTGCCAGCGCCGCCAGCAGCTCGCTGCTCTCCATCACGCTGTCCGAGTGGAGACGCAGGAACACCGCCATCCACGCCTGCATCAGCTCGTAGTCACGGCGCTCCTTAAGGCGCTGCGTCAGCGCCCGGATAAAGTGCAGCAGCTCGTTGCCGGCCTCGCCAGATGATCCGGGCGAGAGCGAGCGCAGCTCAAAGTCGGCCGTGGACGGCGCAAGGGACTTGAGATGCTCGATAAAGTCGGTGTCTGCATGAACTTGTTAGTTGTCTGTGATACTAAGATGAAATATATATAAAAAAAGAGGATAATCAACTTACAAGATCCAGTAGAGGAGCCCTCCAGAAGCTTCTCGGTGAAAAGTTCTTCGGCGCGCATCCGCTCCAGCTTGGTGATACGGGACTCGGGCTCCGTCTTCTCGCCCTCGATCTTGGCCGGAGGCTTGCCATTGGAGCCCACAGACGGCAGGAAGAAGGGCGCCGCCTCGGGCACCTTGGGCGCCTCCTTGGGCTTGTTGCGCTGCTTGATGAGATCCAGGTGCAGCAACGTCTGCCATCTGGCCTTGGGTACCAGACTCAGCGTCATCATATCTGAGCTGAGCTGGTCCAGCGTAGGCGCGACAACATCGTCCTTGGCAACCTCGACGTCGTCTTCCAGAGCAGCCTGCAGAAGAGCAGTACTGCCCTCGCCCGAAGCCGTAGGGGTGACAGTGAGAGCGATTTCCTTCTCGGAAATCTGGCGCGTGGGAACGTGGCGGAACAGACTCTTGTTGGTCCAGATGTTGACGCCCATCTCACCGTCAATCGACGTCGCCAGGTACTCGCCAGTGCCCGACATTGCCAGAGCAGTGCAGTTCTTCTCCAGACGAATAGCATCAATCAGGTGGCCCGTAGGCAGATCGTACACACGGACGAGTTTATCCGAGCCCGAAGCAATGATCCAGCGACCATCATTGGAGAAGCAAAAGTCGAGAATAGAGCCTTGGCTGCCCCAGAATTCTCTAATGGTGCGGCGGGTTTCGATATCAATGACGCGAACCGACTTGTCGTTGCAAGAAACAGCAAGCAAATCGCTAGAAGGGTGGTATTTGCAGGCCGTAATGCCGGCCGATCCAGACAGCTCAATGTGGTAAATCAGGTTACCCGTCAAAAAGTCCCAGAACTTGACAGTGCCGTCCAGAGACGTCGAGATGATGAACTTGTTAAGCGAGTCCACAACAATGCCAGTGACGGCCTTGGTGTGCTTGCCAGTGCCCGGCGGGAACTCCACAGACGCCATTTTTGAGGACAGCTGAATGGCCGTATCCGCTTGGCGCAGCTGCTGCATCTTGAGCTGTCTCGCCTGCGCCGGCGTCAACTTGGACGGGAAGCGCTGTCTGTGCTGTCCACTCTGCAGGTTGAACATGTCCAAGCTTCCGGCCTCGGAACCAACCAGCGCAAAGTTTCCACAGGCACTGATAGCAACCTTGGACACATTTGCGCCATCGCCACTGGGGAACATCCAGCGACCGGCTCTCTTGCGGCCCCAGAACCATGTGCGTGCAAAGGCATCGCCCTTGTGAGCCGTCACCACACTCTCCCAGCCAGTCATAGCGCTAATTTCAGCATCGTGGGCATTGTTCTTCTTGCCCTTCTGCATCGTCTTTTGCCAGATGGCCTGCTTTCCGGGGATGGCGCCCATGCCACCATCGCGGTTCAGTGAAGCAGCAATGCATGTGATTTCGGGAGCCTTGAGATCCTCCAGCGACGTAGTAGGACCGTGAGACAGCGCTCCAGTCGACAGAATACCAAATTTCTTAGCCTTTTTGCGGATGTTTCCTTGTGAAAGCTCAGTGCTCTGGCCGTCACGGCGCAAACTCCAACCCCAGAGACTGCGGTCCTTTCCACCACTGAGAAGCCACTTGTTGCCCGCCTCGCTGCCGTCAAAGTCAGACTGCAGGAACTCAAGGCAGCTGACGGGACCGGCATGGCCGCTGCGCGAGTGCAGAATTCTGGGAATGGGCGAAAAGGGCTCTTCGTCAAAGATCCACGACTTGAGCGAGTTGTCACGGCCACTGGTGATAATGACGGGCTGGCCAGACATAAAGTCAACCTTACCGATACCACCGCGCACAAGCTTGCCGTCACTGGTAGGAGGGTTGTGGGCACTGCGCAGAATACCCATGATACGGCCGCCCTTGTTCAGGTCCCAGAATGTCACGTCACCGCTAACCAGACTCGAGGTTGCCATGACACCGTCGCTGCGACCGTCTTGGCCGGCACCAGCACCGTCAGTCCGGAAGGAAATGGAAGAAACCGGCATTTCGCGGGTGCCAGCAACGAGCTGCACAATGGTCTTGTCGGTAAGGATATCCTGGACAATCAGAGGACCCGCCTCAAAGGCAATAGCCAGCATGGAGAGCGCGGGAGTCGGGCGCATGCAGATGACGGCGCCAAGTTCGGTCGAGGGGGGAACAATGGTGTAAATCAGCTTTCCAGTGCTAATGTTCCAGATCTCGACCCAACCGTTCTTGCGACCGACAAAGATCTTGTTAAGGTAGGTAGGCATGTTGGAAATGCCACCGGTAATTTCATTGTCGCCCTTTTCGCTGGCAGTCAGGTGTAGGGTCGTGTAGTGGTCCAGAGTAGCAGACTTCCACACCTCGACGCGAGTCAGGGCGCAAGCAACAATCCATTGGCCAAAGACCAGCAGCTGTGTAATGGGCTCGTCGAGGTCGGCGGGAAGAGCAAGTTCGTCAACCTTGCGGCCACGCTGGAAGACCCAGAGACCCTGAGGCTCGTTCTGACGCGGGTCGCCAAAGGCAGCAAAGACCTTGTGCTTCCAGGCAAGCGTGGCAGTGATATCGGCGGAGGTTTGCGGGCGAGAGATGAAGACGAGGTTAAGACCGCGCTTCAGATCGTAGGTCTGCAGGCTGCGGCCAATCGAGGTCGTGATCTGGAAAGTCGTTTTGCCGAGAGGGACAGAGGTAAACGGAACATTTGTAGGCGACACAAGACCAACAGTCTAGTAGCAAAACTTTGCTGTTAGTAAAACAAAAATCACTTGCGGGCTCGAGATAAGCCAAAACGTACGCGGAACGGCGCAAAGATGGCAGATGGTCTCTGGGCGCCCACAGGCACAGCAGCCACTTCAGAGCACTTCTGGCGCTTCACCAGCGGGCCTTCAGTACTAGAGTGAGGCATTATGGCGGTGAATGTGGAATGCGCCTGCTATACAAAAACTCGTGAAGTTTTGGATTTTTCCAAACTTTTTTTCAACTTTTTTTTTTCTTACAGCCTTGCAAACTTTCTAGAAATTTTTCTGGGTCCAAGTCCATATCAGGTAGGTGGGGCATTGATAGTGGCGGGCTGTGGCGACAGCTATAGTGTGGCGTCGCCTAAACTTCAACACTAGAGCTGTGATATTGGATACGATTTGAGATTCCTTCAATTTGGATTTTTTACTTAACTATGAAGCAAAAAAAAAGATACTCTGTAGTACTCCGTACATATACACAGCAACAGTATTCCATATATAAGAACAGTGCAGTATGGCCTAAACCCTAAGAAAAGAATGGGTTTCAGATGAATAAAAAAAAGAATAAAAAAGAATATTACTCTTAGCTTTACGAAAGGACAAAGGCCTTACTACCAATCAAGTCGCAACGTGCTTTTTCAAAGACAAGTTCTAATTCGTGTCTTTTGTCCATGATCGTCAGAAAACGAGCGAAATAGTGTAGTAAAGCTTTATTTTCACGATGAATGAGAAGATCTGTAATCAATTATCTCTACGCTTAGCCACAAACCTTCTCGTGTGTATCCCCCGAACTCGCTCAGAAGCTTCCAGACGCTCCAAAAACGGCACAGCTCGCTTCACAGTACATCTGACGATGTCACTTACAGCCAAACTAGGTTGCGCCGAGCATACAACCCAAAGAAACGTGGACACGGGTCTCTATTAGCACAAAACACAGCTAACGCAATGTTACGCAGTGCGTGCTATACAGAGTGTTTGTTACCTGTAAGTGACGCCCGCGCATATCACATCTTGTCACTGCAACAAGCCACAGAATCGGCCCGTTGCCGATGCAAGGGTTGCTGAAGAACACAAGCAAATGAACATCCGCCTATGTTCAGCCGGATACGGCATTTGAATCTGCGGTTGAACGGCACAGAATCCCAGCATGTAACCCAATATTGTCTGTTTCTCGTTTGTCTCGTGGAGATTTTGTCAGTCGAGGCCATGTCAAAATCAGACCAAGGGAGAAGAAATTCATCCATTTTTCCTTGTAGAATTCCAGTGCTAGATCTACGGAGTACTCACTTCGATGCTTTGCCGTTTTTGTCATCTCATGTGTACGGAGTAAGATGGGCATGCTAATTGGCATGTTGTAAGGTGTATTTGCGACTTCTTGATGCAGTAGGGTCAATAAGCCGCAACCCTTACGTCGAACTTGGTGAATTTGAACAGTTTCGCTAGCTGCATTCAGAACTGAAAATTGCAGCTGAAATTAAAAAAAATCCTTTGTTTTAGTTGATAGAGGTTGCCACCGCAAAAATCCTCTTTGTGGAAAATAGGAATAAAAAAACAAGGAAGAGCAAGCGGCAGAGCGGAACTAGACACACCGCTATAATGGCGAAAGCGCCGATTTTAGGGTAGGCGCAGCTGGGACTGACGCTGCCATTAGCGGTAACAACGGCAGCAGCAACAGCGTCAAAGCTGCGCAGGCCGCCAACACAGCGTCGACCGCGTCCTCTTCTTCTTATCTTGCTGTGGCCATTCCTAATTCACCAGCCCGCCAGTCTTCTTCTCCTTCTTCTTCCCTCAGCCCCTCTTTCTCAATACCATTGCATTTTTCGCAGTCTGCGCTCTCGAATCTTCCGCTGTCAGCAGCGTCTTCTGTGTCGATTTAATCACCGCTTCAGGCCAGTCTTGACCCTAGCAGTAAAGTCGCACCGCTGGCAACGCCGCCTGAGCCGCAAATCGCCACTATCACCACAGCTAACGCCAACTCCCGCTCGTCAAGACCCTTATCATACGCTTCTTCTTCGTCATCGCTATCGAGCCTATATCGAAGAGCAAGCTACAGCAACACAGCAGCAGTAAATTCGACTACCGCCAAAGGCCAAGAATCGACCGCTTAACGCAAAAGCAAGAGCCAGAGCTGTGTTCCAGCACCACCCCAGACTCGCATCCCAGCAGGCTCTGCAGCAGAATCTTCTCACCATCAATCTCATTCTCACTCTCACCCACTTGTACAATCACAGCCACCGACAGCAAAATCTCTGTCATCGTCGTCGTCTAAAATTGGCCGGGGTTCAACCTAGCGCAGCATTTCTCGCTATCCACCAAATCAAAGACAAAATCGCCTTCTCAAGATAATTCGCGGAACAGCTCTCGAAACAGCAGCCTGCGTTTTTCTCTGGTTATGGAAGAACATCAGGAAAGTGCGGCGCACGCGAGAGGACAGGAGAAGGAGCAGCTGCCCCACGGGCTTGATATGGGGCAGGAAGGTGCCGCAGCCCACTTGGGGAAAAATGGGAAGGTGCCCCAAGAGGCGACGGAGGCGTCTGGAAGCGAAGTGGAAACCGATCTTTTTGAAGACGCGAAAGAGTCACAGGAGGAAGCCACGGCCGCTTCCGCTGTCGCACCTTCTGTTTCCGCGCCGCCTGCAGCCTCTTCTTCTGTTTCCACTCAGCCTGTTGTCACTGCTACTTCTGAAGCATCTCAGCCTTCGCTTGATTCTACACCCACTTCTGCTTCTGCTTCCCACCCAGACTTCAGCAGTCCATCGTCGCTTAACACGCATGTTCCTATCGCCACCCACATCATTACCAGTATTGACCGTTCTACGGCATCTCCAGTATCAACTATCAACCCATCATCTGCCGCATTTGACCTTCCTGTAGCCAGTGAATCCACTTCCGCCAACAACAATCTTCAGCCTTCCGCCACTGCCATGCCTGATCAACCTGAAGTCCCGCTGACATCGCGCTCGTCGCTTTCCGACTTTGCGACGAAGCGCACGTCCATTTCTTCCATCTACTCGCTGGCATCGGCCCGTGGAATTCCTAGTTCATCTGCATCGGCCAATGGCTCTGATTCTGGTAGAGCCGCTCAGCCCGGAACCAGCGCTGCCGCCGTCACGGCCCAGAACCATCTTGCTGGTCATGATGCAAAGCGCCCTCCGACCCAGAGATCAGACATGCGGTCTCCGCCAACTGGCCGTGATCGCAGCCGGGCCAACCGGCGCTTTAGCGGAGGTACTGGTGCTAGCAGCAGCAGTCCTAGCAGCGACCGGCCTCATGCAAAGGAGGAGGGTATGCCGCATCTTTCAAGCAAACCTCACCAAGAGCATATGCTAACTATAGCTAATAGCCAAGCCCGCGGCCTGGGGAACCATTGGAGTTTGCGCTCTTGATGTCAAGGCTCGCAGCAAGCCCAGCCGCAACATTTTAAACCGCCTCATCGCCAACCGTGAGTTCGACGTCGTGGTTTTTGGAGACAAGACAATTCTTGACGAGGGTGAGTTCTCTTATTGAAACTGCAGTCTTTAAGTTTAAATTCTAACTCTATTTTCAGATGTCGAAAATTGGCCCGTCTGGTAAGTCCAAGTTTGCATGCTGACCGCCCTGTTGTCAAAAACTAACAATGGTATATTATAGTGACTATCTTATTTGTTTCTACTCAGATGGGTTCCCCCTGGACAAAGCTATTTCCTACGTGAAGCTCCGGAAGCCTTTCTGTGTCAACGATGTGCCCATGCAGAAGCTCCTGTGGGATCGCCGACTGTGCCTCCAGCTTCTTAACAAGATTGGCGTCCCGACACCGCAGAGAGTCGAAGTGACCCGCGATGGTGGCGGTAATATCCTGACTTCCGAGCTTCGCAAGCAAATCAAGGATCTTACCGGCATTTCTATCGTACCCTCTGAAACTGGCGGTATCAAGCCCCCCAAAAAGGTTGAGCTGGTCGAGAACGGTGATGCAATCAGTGTCGACGGTGTGGTTCTGCGCAAGCCCTTTGTTGAGAAGCCAACTAGCGGCGAGGACCACAACATTATTATCTACTACCCGAGCTCGGTTGGAGGTGGTGCCCGCAAGCTCTTCCGCAAGATTGGAAACAAGAGCTCCGAGTACATCCCTGAGCTCAACGTTCCTAGAGCCATTACCGAGCCCTCGAGTAGCTACATCTACGAGCAATTCACCAAGGTGGACAACGCTGAAGATGTCAAGGCCTACACCGTTGGCCCCACCTACTGCCACGCCGAAACCCGCAAATCGCCTGTCGTCGATGGAATTGTCCGCCGCAACACCCACGGTAAAGAAATTCGCTACGTTACGGCCCTGAACCCTGATGAGAAAGAAATGGCCAGCAAGATCTCTCGCGTTTTTGGCCAAAGAGTTTGTGGCTTTGACCTGCTCCGTGCTTCTGGCAAGAGCTTTGTCATTGATGTCAACGGCTGGAGTTTTGTCAAGGACAACGATGATTACTACGACCACTGCTCCGGTATTCTCAAGGACCTCTTTATTAAAGAGCGGATTCGCAAGAGCGCTTCAATGTCTTCGCCGGTCCCGTCGGAGCACCACCCCGTGGCTCGTGCCCCTAGTATTGGTGGAAAAGACCGTGATATGCCTCCTAGTGCTATTTCTGATCATGTCGCATCTAATTACGACAAAAACAGCATCAAAACCGTTGTGTCGCAGGAGCCGAGTGCCCCGCCTGCTGCTGGATCCGAGTATGCCTCCTCCATCAAAGGCGGACATGACCCCGTGGAAGAGGCGCGTGCGCCGTCTATTCCCGTACCTGCCGAAAGCGAGCGTATCAGCGAGCAGCCTGAAGAAGAGGAGGTTGTTCCTCCGGCACCTCCCCCCAAGAGCCCTTGGAAGCTCAAGGGTATTGTTTCAGTGATTCGTCACGCCGACCGTACACCCAAGCAAAAGTACAAGTTTACGTTCCACACTGAGCCCTTCATAGCGTTGCTGAAGGGTCACCAGGAAGAAGTTCTCCTCATTGGCGAAGCTGCTTTGTCTAGCGTGCGCCATGCTGTCGATCGCGCCATGGCGCAGGGTGTTGAAGACCCAGCTAAGCTGAAGCTTCTTCAGACCGTTCTTATTAAGAAGGGTCCCTGGCCTGGAACAAAGGTCCAGATTAAGCCCATGTTCCGCAAGAAGAAGACTGACTCGCCGTCGGGTCCGTCTAGTCCCGTGCCTGAGGCCGCTCCGCCGGTTCTCAAGGAGGGCGTTGCTGGGGAGTTTGGCACGGTCTCAGTTCCCGTTGCGTCTGCCGTCAATGTCAAACCAGGTATTCGCCGTCCCCATCGCCAAGACTCACTGTCTGGAGTTACCATGTCGCGTATCACAGCGGCAGAAGATGGTCTCGTCCTGGATAAGTTGCAGTTGATTGTCAAATGGGGAGGTGAGCCCACCCACTCCGCTCGCTACCAGGCTCAAGAGCTTGGATCGAGCATGCACAACGACATTGCTCTCTTGAACCGTGAGGTTCTCGACGAAGTGCACATTTACAGCAGTTCGGAGCGCCGTGTTACTACCAGTGCCCATATTTGGGCTGGTGCATTCCTTGACCAAAAGAAGCTTCCTGACGATTTTATCACGATTCGTAAGGATCTCCTTGATGACTCGAATGCTGCCAAGGATGAAATGGACAAGGTCAAAAAGAAGCTCAAGGGTCTACTGCGTGAAGGCAATGAGCGGCCTCCGCAGTTTGCCTGGCCGCCCAAGTTCCCCGAACCTTCTGAGGTTCAGAAGCGTGTGGTTTCGCTGATGAAGTTTCATCGCAAGGTCATGCACTACAACTACGCCAGACTCACGTCGATGTCTTCGTCCACAGTGCCGTCGGACATCCCTGCCAGCATTCCCACTGCTAAGGACAGTGAGGGTTCTCCGGCCGGTGGTAGTCTTTCAAGCACGCCTTCTTCGCAGCACGTGGCCCATCCGCCGACATCCCAGACTCTACCTGTCTCGTCTTCCAAGGGCGACCAGAAGAATGTGCACTTCCGCTGGTGCTGCGGTGAAGATATGGACCTGTTCAAGGAACGCTGGGAGAAACTTTTCATTGAGTTCTGTGACAACGAGAAGGTCGATCCTAGCAAGATCTCGGAGCTATATGATACGATGAAGTTTGATGCTCTGCACAACCGCACATTCCTGGAGTGGGTGTTTAAGCCCAGCCGCCAAATGCTGGAAGAAGAGTACGGCATGGTGTTCCTCGACAAGGAAAAAGAAAAGGAGGAGCAGGAACGCGCTCGCCAGGAAAAGGAGAAGGAAGAGGAAGAGAAGCGCAACAAGGCGGCCCAGGGCGGCGTGCGTCGCATCTTCAGACGCCGGTCGTTCCTCAACAATCTTCGGCATTTTGGCGAAACGGCGGCGCCGTCTCGCGAACCGCCGCCAGAGCAGTACTTTTACATTGAGGAAGGAAACACGCAGAACAAGGCCAAGGTTGGCGTCGAGTTTGAGCCGCTGCGTGAGCTTTACCATCTGGCAAAAGTTCTGTTTGACTTTATCTGCCCTCAGGAATACGGTATTTCGGATGCCGAGAAGCTCGAGATTGGACTGTTGACATCGCTACCGCTACTCAAAGAAATTGTGCAGGATCTAGAAGAGATGCAGGCTTCTAACGATGCCAAGTCGTTCTTCTACTTTACCAAGGAGTCTCACATTTACACGCTGCTCAACTGCATCTTGGAGGGTGGCATCGAGACAAAAATCAACCGCAGTAGCATCCCAGAGCTGGATTACCTCTCGCAGATTACGTTTGAGCTGTACGAGTCCAAGAATGTGCGCAAGCAGCCGCGGAACGTGCCCTCACATGCTTCGCTGGCCTCTACTGCCACGACGGCCGCTACGGCCGCTCCCGCTGAAGCTACCGTTGCTGCCTCAAATCCGTCTGTTACTTCTCCGTCGCCTGTTATTGCACCAGTGTCTGCACCCTCGGAAGCCCACACGAGTGCTGTTATTCCCGATTCTGCAGCTGAAGTTTCGTCTGAACAGCCTGTTGCGGCCTCTCAAGAGCCGGAATTTTCGTACAGCATCCGTATATCGATCAGCCCGGGCTGCCACGTTCTAGATCCGCTTGACGTGCAGCTTGATAGCAAGCACTGTATTAGCTGTGCGCCGCGCCGTACGCTGATGGCCCATGCGGATTGGCAAGAGGTCATCAAGACACTGCGAGCCAAGTTCAACCAGTAAGTCTTGTCCACTACAAGTCCCGTATGTAAAAGAATACTCGTACTCACAGGTTTTGTCTTATTAGGGTCAAACTGCCCAAGTCTTTTATCGCCATCAACCTCTCCGAAGCTTTCTCCCTTGGAAAGCACCACGCCGAAAGCCCCACCGACGAAGGCGCCACCGCTTCACCCGCCAAGGACTCTCCTATCTCCGCTGAAAAAGAGGCGGCCACCATTGCAGCCCAGCTCCAGGGTCTTGGAATTCAAAGCGTCCCAGGCGAACCCACCGCTTCTGCTGACGCAACCGAAGATATCAAGCCTGACGGTGCTGAGCCTGCCGCCGCTGCGCTGGATGCGCCTGCTGCTTCTGCCGCGGAGCCTACTGTGGTTCCCATCTGCACCATGTCGTCGACACGTAACACGCCCGACCAGGCCATTTTCAGTGCAGCCACGGCCATGATTGATACAGCAGGCGACGAGCCCGGAGCTGGTGATGTGATTGCTGGCGAAGTCGATGCTAACGGCCATGTGTCGCATTAAGCTCTAGCATTTTATTCCGGCCCATCCCTTTAATTAGCAACTTGTAGGCTTTCTTTTTGTTGCTTTTCTTCTTGATACATGAAAACATTAAAGTGCTAGTATTTTCTGGTCATGAATAGGAGAATGGCATAAGCGCAGATATATAAATATAACAGACAATTACAGTATGTCTCACTATATCGCATGAGTGTTGATTTTTTGAAGGTGCTTTCTTGTCTGTAGAGCTTGCTTAGGCTGTTATTATACATCGATTTCATACCTGGTCTCTTTACAGAGTACACCTGTGAATTCACGGAAATCAGCAGACATGTGCCTTTGTCGGTCTATGTAGTGCTATATCTGAATCTCCTTTTCACTTTTAGCGTCTTGTTTCAAGTACATAGGTGTACTTCCTTTCTTTCTTTCTTTTCTTTTCTGCTTTTATTTTCTTCCATGTTTGTGTCTGTGTGTTCCTTTGATCTTTCGTTGTGTATCCTTTTTTGTCAACCGTTGGATCCCCTTATATTATGACGACTTCCGGTTGATCCACTCCACATCAACTTTACATATCAACAACATCGCTTCGCATCGTATTGCTGTCGATCCGACGCACGCAACGGGCTGCCTCTCTATTGCAGGGTTTTATTAACTTGCAGGACCGAACCGGGGGGCAGACCCAGATCTAGCAGAATCTTCAAACATCAACATACGAAGTTTTGACGTTCTTGGTGCTATGCCGTTCGTAAATGTGAGGTTATCAAAGTACTTACGATGGGCGAATGACATACTTGTTAGGTCCGGCTTGATGTTTCTGAAAACAAGAAACGGAAACAAGAAGGGTTAGCCCGGCGTAAAGTGCATGCATAAATAAGTTCGGTACCAAATAATCGAAGCGATTTCGTGTTATTGGACCCCCGTGTAAGTGGGCACACAAGTGCAACAGATTACTGTGTAAGGCAAATGGCAAGGGCTTGGCCACAAAGACACGGTAGTAGTAGTGGTATCAGACCAGGTCGTGTTACAGCTCTGCAAACAAGTCGGTAATGAAATGGGGGAAATCTGATTGAAGAGGAAAGACTTGGTCCTTGAAGATCGGGCCTCAATACGACAGCAAGTGCCTTTTTTTTTTTGGGGGGGGG